>CM029637.1:11375857-11383357 GCA_017311315.1 Dendrocalamus latiflorus | reverse complement strand
GACTCGACTAGTCCTGTGTGTTATATTTCCACGCAACTGACCTCCAACCAAACGGTGCAATCGGAATGAGTACGCATGCCTTATTTCTTTTTTTTTTTTTGAAATCGGAGTCGAATACGGATAATACTGGATACATATTTCTCTATACCATATTAGTTTCATAAACCTTCGTACGGTCAGTTGGACAAAGATTATCCACTTTTTCCATAGAATATTAGACAGTAGGGTGCAATCAGAGTGAACACGAAGAAACTAATCGTCAAGATGTTGACAGAAGAATATTCAGTATTCTCCATCTGTTTAGATGCAATAATCCGCCTATATGTTATCTTGTTACTAAGTAAAATCATAACTGACTTTCTTATATCATTTGGCATACAGATATATACGGACGGATATCACTCATCTCGTATTCTATTCTGTATTATTTCCTTGAGTCGGAGTCAGATATGGATAGTATCGGATACCTATTTACCTTTTCTATATTCGCTCCATAAGCCTTCGGTCGGTCGGTCGGACAAAAATTATTCGCTCCATTTGCACCCCTACTTTTACAGTTTAGACTTTAAAAGCAAAAAGTAGGAAACGAAAACGCAAAGAACTCGGACTCTAAATAACCAACTAATATAAATCCTCACATAATTTGAATCAGGATATCTTCAATCCTAACTGAAGTTGGAAAAGAATTTTCATGGTTTACCTCTTCCTTGCTTGGCTTGATTTGCGCGCTTGCCTTCCTTTCTCGTTGCACATCATCCACATGCATCCACCGAAACCACCTCCGTCCTTTTAGTGCCTGCTTCCTTTTCTTTCTTTCCACTCGGCTGCATGCATTGATTTCCAATGCCAATACTTTGCATTGCATGTACCACTCTCCTATGTGCATGCATCGAACCATGCTGCACTCGACCGGTCCATGTTGGGCACTCTTCCATACACACGGTCACCTCTTCCTTGGCCGGTCACACGTCCCCCCGTCTCGGTCATGGTTGTTGTAGTACATGGTGCTGTATCAGGGAGGGAGGAAAGAAATTTGAGATTGCATCCAACGGTTAAGAAAGCTCATGAAATCTACTCCCTCTGTCTCAAATGTCAATCGTCGTGGATTCTATACGGTCAAGCTTTTTAAGCTTTTGACATTAATATATATTAAAGTATATAAATTACTATATAAAAATAATATTATATATTGTTTTATAAATTTTTTATAATATATATTTTTTATTATTTTTGGCTAGTATCTTATGATAATAAATTATAGTTAAGTCTTGTATTGGACCGTAAAATGACAAAAATACACTATATTGGGATGAAGGAATATTAAACTTATCGTTCAGCCACAAATAGACAATCCGAGTAAACGGCGAACTGACGTTCTCCGAAATATAAACAGTTCTTCAGTAGGACCCGGCGTGTGTACATCCGCGCGCGTCCCGGGCTACAATGCTATGTAAGTCAACCCCTCCCCTCCACCGCCAATTACCCACGCGACGTCACATCCAAACCCTACAACCGCGCGCCACCACCATGGCTACACCTACCACCGCGCACATGTTGTGTTGTTCCCATTCATGGCGCAGGGCCACGTTGCGCCGTTCCGCTGCCTGGCCGCGCTCGTCCGCCGCTGCCGCCCTGACGTCCGCATCACCGTCCTCGCCACCCCCGGCGTCGCCGAGTCCCTCCGCGCCCACCTTGCCGAGGACGGCGACACTGCGGCCGGCGTCCACGCGCTCCCATTCCACCCCTCCGACCACGGCCTCCCCGCGGACGCCGAGACATCGGCCAGCATCGGCTTCCAGCAGCTCATCACCCTCTTCGTCGCCTCCGAGTCCCTACGCCCGGCGTTCCACCGATTCCTCGCGGAACTCAGGGCCGCCAACCACGGCGCTGATATACACATCGTGGCGGACATGTTCTTGGGCTGGACGGTGGACGTCGCCCGCGACGCCGGCGTGCCGCACTCCATCCTCCTCACCTCTGGCGGCTACGGCTCGGCGCTCTACTTCTCGTTATGGAACAGCGTCCCGCTCCCGGCGACCACCTCCCATGACGACGACTTCCCGCTGCCGCAGTTCCCGGACATCCGCGTCCAGCGCTCGCAGCTCACCAACCACCTCGCGGCGGCCGACGGCAACGATGCATGGTCTACCTTTATCCACAAGCAGATCGCCGCCTTCTCCAGCGCGACGCGCTGCTTGTCAACACCGCGGAGAATCTGGAGCCGAAGGGGCTAAGGATGCTCCGGCAATGGCTCAACGTCCCGACATTCCCGGTTGGACCGCTGCTCCGTGCCACGCCACCGTCGTCGGAAGCGAAGACTAGCCCCATCTTGGCGTGGCTCGACAAGCAGCGTCCGGGTTCGGTGCTGTACATATCGTTCGGGTCGCAGTACACGATCAACGCATCACAGATGATGGAGCTTGCAATGGGGCTAGAGCAGAGCACGCACAAGTTCATCTGGGTGATCCGGCCGCCGTCGGGTTTCGATGTGAACATCGAGTTCAGGCCAGAGTGGTTGCCGGAGGGGTTCAAGGAGAGGGTGGAGACGGAAGGACGCGGGCTGGTGGTGCGGTGCTGGGCGCCGCAGGTGGAGATCCTAGCGCACCCGGCCACCGGCGCGTTCCTGACGCACTGCGGTTGGAACTCGGTGCAGGAGAGCCTCAGCCACGGCGTGCCGCTGATCGGGTGGCCACTCTCGGCGGAGCAGTTCTATAACGCCAAGATGCTGGTGGAGGAGATGAGGGTGTGCGTGGAAGTGGCGCGCGGGAGCGGCGTGGTGGCGAGGGATAAAGTTGCGGAGGCGGTGGAGACGGTGCTCGGCGAGACAAATGAGCGTGTCGCGATGAAGCGGAAGGCGGCGGAGGTGAAGAAGGTGATAGAAGCGGCGAGGGACGGCGACGGCGACGGCTCGTGTGAAAGTGATGCAGGGATTCTTCGATGCGTGACGCGCAGTGCTTCATGATTGTTTTAGTGGATTGCGGTACGTAGCCTCTTGAAATTTTTTGGAACATCTACGGTTTTATCTAGGTGTACGATCCTCATGCTACAGCAGATCTTATACGGACTTGTTGAGATTGTACTCCCTTCCCCACGAGTACATGTTGTTTTATCAGTCCTAAAACATATTTTAATCACTAATTTAAAATATAATATATTATAAAAACTAATAAAATTATGATATTATAAAACTACTTTTTGAGATAAATCTATGTATATGATTTTTATCTATCCAATCTCAATATTTTTTAAAAATGTTGATAGTCAAACTTTTGAAATTTGATTGTACGTATTTCAAAACAACATGTATTATGATTGGAAGGAATATATCTAGAAATCTGGTAAATAGATTATCACACGTGCTTTAATGCGAGTTTTTTAATGACATCTATTTATAACTTTCAAAAAGTGTCATAAAAATGTGCTATGTGTCTTTCCCAGAAAAAGATATGTTTTTCACGAAACAATGCATCCGGTTTCACAAATTTCCACCCTTTCAACTAAAATATGTCATCTATTATCCACGGTTTGATATTTAAGTCCACGGTTGATATCCTAATTGAATTCAATCTCATAGCTACCATTTTCAAAGGTGATCTGGCATAATGAGGATGTTGCGTTAAGATTATATTTTAGAATAAAGAAGGGTTGTAGGTTTATTTATGCAATATGCAATTTAAATGAATTACAAACCCCGCATCCATCATTGAGAAATCACTGCTAATATTTATAATTTGAGAATATGGCATTTTCACGTATATAGATCAAAAATAGTTTTGAAAGCATCATGCATATAAAAATTCAAGCCAAAGGTAAAATATAACCAAAGAAAATTGCGATGACGAAGCTGTATCATCATCATTTATAAAAGGCTATATCATATCTAGCTCGTTTCTCTTAGCTCTGTCTTCAAGCCAGCCACATCTTGCCTTCAAGGAGAAAGGCCGATCGCTGTCCAAGGTTTCCAAATCGGCCTAATAGGAAATCTCGGTCCCCATAAACTTTGGCACCGGTCAAAAAACATAGTTTTCGCATGATTTTTATCAAATATAAAGGAAATTCATAACCATTTCAAACCACATGTGTGTGCATAGCCTTGTAGTAAGTTGTCCGGCCATGGAGTAGCAGGTCTGGGGTTTGAACGTGGAAACTTCAATCTTTTTCGTTTGAACTTAAAAAAATACATTTTGATTTAAAATTTTTAAAAAATTTCGGCCAAAATTTTTCAAAAGTTAGAAATATCATAAATTTTAGCCCCCCACCCCCTCCCCCTAAAATTTTAAAAACGATTTTGAAAACCCTGCCGCCGCTGACCGCATCCAGATGCTTATATCAAACTCATGGCATATCAACCGACCATCTCTTTATATGTGTGTTTGTTTGCTGTAATGCATTATAGTTACACAATTATTAATTTCTACACCTAGCAGCTAAGCTGATATGGATTTCTTATTTCTCCGTCTAATTTGCATGTCAGGCTTACACAAACTGAACAGTATTTCTATTTAATCGACAGAAAAACTTAAAAGAAGGTATATTGTTGTAGGGGTGGCCCCACCTAAATCCATTTGGCCTACTGGGTCTAAGACCCAATAAGGCATGTAAAAAGACGTGTATAACCATGACATAGTACTATACTGTGGGGGTATTATTGTAATTAGCCTTGTGGCCATATATATGGAGTCTGGGCAAGGATGAGACCTACGCTATTTCATTTCTCATACTCACTCTTAATGTTTGAACGGTGGCCACAATAATTGGCACTGTCTGTGGGAACAGCGAGTAAGGTGCGAGCTTGAGAGAAACAATGGCACTGAAAAAAGCAATGTCGACAACCAAGTGAAAGAACAGTACGGTGGCAGCGACTGCCGAAGCCAACACGCAAAGGCTGGTGGTCGAAGGCCCGCCAGCCCCATGGCAGCGACACGCTGGCGTCACGGCCAGTGAGCGGTTGGCACTGACTCGAGAGGCTGGCTCCGAGGTTAGTGCCAGCACATCCGTTGATCATGACATGACCGTCGACCATGACACCCGCACCATGACCGTCGACCATGACGTCCACGCCACCAGGCCGTTGACCACGATACCCGCACCAAGACCGTCAACTACGACGCTCGCGTAAGCACGGCTGTCAACCGTTGTAACATCCCAAAATTTTGAGTTTGAAAATGTGAAGCTTTTTGAATTATATTTGTAATATATTTTATTTGAATTTGGATTTTATGATGTTTTTCTGGAATTTGGTTGAGGTTTCAAAAATTTAAGAAGCTCAAAAAGAAACAAGCATTAATAATGCCTTAAAAGGGAAGGTGCAAATAATAGAAAACTAAAATTTTAAATACGAATCTGAAAAGATGATCCAGTATAAGAAGAGAGAAATCTGAGTTAAAAATATAAAATCTCATTTTGAAAATAATGGCATAAATAGCAATGAAAGCGGGTGAACAGAATACAAACACACACACACACACACACACATATGTGTATGTACAAATTGTGCAAGAAAGAGATTAACAATATAGGAAATAAAAATATGCGAAATTAAATAAACCAGAAAAATAACAATATATGAAATTATAAATAAACAAATATATATACATATATATATATACCTCCATGTGCACACATAAATCTAAAAAAATATCGGTTGGCCGTCGGCCCGGCCCATTTCTTCTCCCCCTCCCGCTCTCTTTCACTGCCCGTGGGGCCCCGTCCCCGTCTCTCTGCCAGTAGGCCCCGCGCCTCTCCTCCCTCCTCCTCCTTCTTTCTTTCTTTCCCCGGTGCGCTCGCGTGTGTTCTGCTGCGCCGAGCTCAGCTCCTTCCTGCCCCGTGGCGCGCGGTCTCTGCCGACGCCAGTACTCCCCGAGCAATCACATAACTCAGGCGGTGCGCTAGCACCCCACCACCGATACCTCCGCCCCGCCCACAGGATTTCTCCCCGCTCCGCAGCAACCGTTGGCCACGCGGCGTCCCTGCTCTGCAGCCCGGCGTGCGCGGTGCAAAGCTGCCCCGGCCGCCCCGTTTAGTCACGCTGAATCCTCCCCGAGATACGGCAGCGACGCCCGGTCACTTTCGCTCTGTCGCCACGCCGCCTGTCACCGCCGCACGCCCCACCCGTTGCCAGCTCCGCCCGGCCATCAATAAGAGGCACCGAGGCCCCCATTGGACTCCCCACACACCGCACCCCCTCCCACCGAAAGCAATCGAGTCCGGGGCCCTTAAATCGCCGGCGAGCCGCTTCCTTCCCCAACTCCGACCATCCGGGCCGCCGTCAATTGGAGCCAAGTCAGATCAATTCCGCCGAGCCAGAGCACCCTCAGGGCGTCGCGAAGCCACCACCACCTTCGGCTGAGCCCCTCTCCAACCCTTCTTCACCGGCGCCGTGCACCCCTTCTGTTCACCGCCGTCGCACGCCGCCAAGCCGCCCCGGCCATCCCCGAGCTCCTCTGACCCCCAAGGTAGCCTTTTAACCACCTCTGGGTGCTCCCCTAGCCTGCAATCGAGTCCTAACCCAGTGTTCCGCCGTATCCCCATTTCCCCTGTTCCGCCGCCCTCGGTCGCCGTCGGCCGCCGCCCTGGCCAAATTGGCCGCCGAAACCTCAGCCAAGAGGTAGGCGCGGGCGCGAGCAACCCATTTTGGTGATGCCCACGCCCGGCCGTCACTCCCTCCGCCGGCGGCAAGCTCGTCGTCCTTCGGCCGGAGGAAGGGGATGAGCAGTGCCGCGGTTAGGGCAGGTTAATTAGCGCTAAGACTTCATTAAGGCGCATCATTAATGCTAAACTGGTAAATTAATGATAAGAAAAGTAAATCAGTCACTTACACGTGGGTCATGCCCTGAAAATGGACCCCACATGTCATAAACACAGTACATAAGTAATAAAATAAAAAGAAAATGAATTAAAAACTCCAGTGGGACCCACATGTCAGGATTTTTCCATTTTCTGGAATTTCACAGAACTGAGATTTTCAAATGGGCATAACTTATTCATTTTAACTCCAAATTGGGAGAAACAAATTTCTAAATTTATCTAAAATCAAGATCTATCTAATGGAACTGAAACCAGAAATTTTAGAGCTCATATGAATTTTTGGTGAAAACTATGGACAATTTGGGAATAATCTAGGGAACACAATAATTTTATTTGGAATGTAAAGTAAGGTTATTTAGCATGTAGTATCTGGTTATTTACTGCATGAGCAACTGATGTAGATTAATATTCAATGGAGGTCTAATTATCAAATAGGGCATTAATAAGAAAATGTGGTTTTGGTTAAATACCCTAATTTAGTAAGGATACCCTTAAATATAATTAAGATATATGTCCAGTAATTAACACGCTGTCATTAATAAATCTTAAAGGTAGATTTTGCGGAGCAACCAATATTAAAAATATAACCCTACGTAACAGCTTTGCCCAGATAGCTAATAATGGTATCATTAATTAAATCTTAATACTAGATTTAGTAAATAATAATGATGAGCATGAAATAACAAGATATGG
>CM029637.1:11150169-11375757 GCA_017311315.1 Dendrocalamus latiflorus | reverse complement strand
TGCAAGGGTGCACTGGTCACAGACCAGTAAAGAGCCGCAGCATATCATCGATGCTTTCCAAGCCCAGAAGAAGAAGGATGGCAAATGGTAGCATGAAACCCACTTGCATCTGTTGGGGGGAGAGTTCTGAGCAGCTGCTAGCACTAATGGAGGTTGAAACCATTCCAGCAGTAGCACCCCCTTTTGACATTACAGCTGCCACTGCCATGATTTCTCTCGAAGAGCATATCACCCCCAAGGAAATAGCAGCCAATGTCTTTGACTTCTTAACAGATTCAGTCAAATGCACAGAACGCATTTAAACTTTAATTGTCATTTATTTTTGTGTGAAGGAATATGTTATAATTTGTATGGATGGTACTCAAACAATTTTTGTGATGGTTGGATGATATTGAATATTTCATTCATTTATTTAGTTTATAATGGCATGATATGTTCTGATATTGAAATATTTTATTTATATGTTGATTGTCTTCTAATGCATATTAATAAAATACCCTATATTATAACACGTGTGGCACCCTATGAAGGAAGTGTGCTTAGCCAACAGTGGCATAACGAATACCATCTTAAGAGAGACAAAATATTTTCAATCGATTAATAAGAATGCTGGCAGCCTTACAACAATCGCCGGTAGCGATGCTTGTATAATAGGTTCAGGAAGAGCCACAATTATACTCCCAATGACCACAACTTTGGTCATTCAAGAAGCCTTATTGTATCTAGAATCGACTAGAACTCTCCTAAGTTTTAAGGATATTCGCGCTAATGGTTTCCATGTTGAGACTGAAGAAGAGTACGGTAAGTAATACCTGTTCATTACGAAGTGTGAAGCAAATAGAAAAAAGGCATTAGAAAAAACTTCCTTCATTAGAAACTGGGCTATACTACACCAACATCAAGGCACCTGCAGCCTATATTGCCCTGAAAATAGTATTTAGAAGCTTTAAACTTTTCTGTCTCTAGCATGATAGATTAGGCCACCCAGGTTTTAAGATGATGAGAAATATAATTAACAATTCACAGGGGCATAATATTAATGTAAAGAATTTTCCGAATCATGAAGATTTTGTGTGTCCTGCATGTGCCACCGGGAAATTAATTACTAGACCTTCTACTCTGAAAGTGAAGGATGAAATCCTTGCATTCCTAGAACACATCTAAGGAGACATATGCGGTCCCATACAGCCACTTTCAGGGCATTTAAATATTTCATGATGCTCATCGATACTTCCTCAAAATGGTCACACGTATGTTTATTGTCTACAAAAAACATGCTTTCGCAAAGCTGATCTTGCAGATAATTCACATTAGAAATATTTTCCCTGATCATCATATAAAGTCCATTAGATTAGACAACACCGGAGAATTTACTTCAAAGGCATTTGATGATTATTGCATAGCAATGGGAATTACAGTTAAGCATTCTGTACCGTATATCCACACCCAGAATAAACTAGCAGATGCATTAATTAAGAGAATTAAATTTATTTCCTGACCACTTTTGCAGAATTGTAATTTACCAGCTATATATTGGGGACACGCAGTCCTGCATGCAACAACTTTCATCAACTTTAGACCATCGGCCTACAACATCCAATCACCTATGCAACTAGCATAAGGGTCAGCACAAAAAATTTCTCATCTCTGGAGGTTTGGATACAAGATTTATGTACCTATACCCCCTCCATAGCGTACTGCAGTAGGTCCTCTCCAAAAGACTGGGATATACATTGGTTATGAGACATCATCCATAATCAGGTATTTAGAACCCATGACAGGAGATTTGCATACTGCCTGCTTCGTTTATTGCATATTTGATGAGGATAATTTCCCAACACTAAGGAAAGGAAATCAACTCCATGATACAAAATGTCGGGAAATTACATGGCAAGCTACAAAAATCCATGCACATCCCCACGCACTAGTGAAGCAAATAGAGAAGTCCAGAAGATCATTGATTTGCAAGCATTAACAAATCAACTGCCTAACCACTTTAGTGATTTGGAGAGCGTGACCAAGTCGCATGTGTCTGCACGCAATGCACCGGAGAGGGTTGAAATACCAAAGAAAGTTGAAGGTATTCTTAATCCCATCCAGAGGCCTTAGAATAAAAGGATGAGAACTCCGACCCCTTGAATCCTAAGTAACCGGGGGGACGCCTGGTGAAGAAGGATAAGAAGGACTTGACACAGCCGATCACTGAAGTTCCCTAGAACTAGAAGGGGAGCCAGTTGAGACCTGGCATTAGTATGACACCTTCAGAACATCCCCATGAAAGGAGAAATCGGCATGGATTTGTGCACACACATCGGAGCTTAAAAAACTAAAGGGACTTGCCACCACAATTGAAAGAAGCGATGAGCAAGTAGAAGCGCAAGAAGAAGCAACTCATGATAAAATAGCTTTAAATTATGTGCACACGGAGAATCCATGAATAGGACAACAGCCAATGTTGATATCTACTTTGCAAAGAAAATTATCACAATCATCGATCTTGATCTGGAGCCTGCATCGCTCGCTAAATGTAAGAAAAGATTAGATTGGGAAGATTGCAAGTAGGCAATAGAAACTGAATTATTAACTCTGAATAAAAGAGAGGTATTTGGGCCCGTAAGCCGCACACCTCCCCATGTGCACCCTGTAGGGCACAAATGGGTATTTGTTCGAAAGATAAATGAAAGAAATGAAATTGTAAGATATAAAGCAAGACTTGTTACATAAGGTTTCACTTAACGTCCAAGAGTTGATTATGAAGAAACCTACTCCTCAGTCATGAATGGAATCACCTTTAGATATTTAATCTCAATGGTAGTAAACCTGAATTTAGAAATGAAATTAATGGATGTGGTAACTGCATACCTTTATGGAAACTTGGATTCAGAAATTTATATGAAGGTACCTAAAGGTATCCTTGTCCCGAACCAAGACAGAGCAAATAGAAATTTGTACAGTGTGAAACTCAGGAAATCACTGTACGGACTCAAGCATCAGGCAGGATGTGGTATAATCGCTTAAGCGACTTTTTATGCAAGAAAGACTACATGAACAATGAAGACTGTCCCTGTGTATTATACGACGATCCTAGAATGGATTTTGTGTAATCTCAATATATGTAGATGATCTGAATATCATCGGGACCATGGAAGACATGAAAGAAGCAAGTTCTTACCTGGAGTCAGAATTTGAAATGAAAGATTTAGATATGACCAAAAACTACTTAGGCTTGCAGCTTGAGAAAAAGATCCATACCGACCTAGGGAAGAGGGGGAGGAAGTTTGGGATCAAAATTCCCATACTTAATTGCAGTAGGAGCATTTATGTATTTAGCGAACTGCACTAGACCGGACATTGCATTTGCTATAAACCTATTAGTAAGGCATAGTGCAGAACCTACCAAATGGCATTGGCAGGGAATAAAGGACATCTTTCGGTACCTCCAAGGAAGCAAGGACCTTGGATTATTCTACAGAAAGAATTAAGATTTGAATATGATTGGCTATGCAGATGCTGGATACCTGTCGGACCCGCATACTGCAAGGTCACAAACAAGCTATGTATTCCTATGTGGTGGAAGTGCAATTTCATGGAAATCGTCTAAGCAAAGTCTTATAACAACTTTCACGAACCACTTAGAAATCATAACATTGTATGAAGTCTCACGAGAATGTGCTTGGCTTCGACGAATGATTCACCACATCCAGCAGTCATGTGGGATGAATATTATGCAAGCTCCCACAATTATCTATGAAGATAATGCAGCTTGTGTTGCACAAGTGCAGACGGGCTACGTGAATAGTCATCTTACAAAGCATATCAACCCCAAGTTTTTCTATGCTCATGAATTGCAAAAGATGGACGAAATTAAGGTACTGCATAATAAGTCATGTGAAAATCTTATATATTTATTCACTTGTAGCATCTAGTTTTGAAAGATACGTACAAGGAATTGAAATGATGAGACTTAGAGAAGTGCAGAATTCAGGGGGGAGATTTTTCTCAAGCTCAATATTAAAACTTAATCATAAAGATTGAGTACCCAAAGAATAAATCCTAAAGATTAAATGAAATTGGGTGGATTGTACACTTTTTTCTTTGACGAGTTTTCCTAATGTTTCTCGGCCAAGGTTTTTAATGAGGCAATCCGTACAACGCAGCATAACATGTATCATGTACTCTTTCTCCAAATTTTTTCCACTGAGTTTTTATGGAGTTTTGATGAGGCATGAACGTGTAGAATGAGTGCGCAAGAGGGAGTGTTAAGAAATCTGGGCCTGGGCTTGAAGCCTTAGCCCATGGTAGGCACCTCACTACTAGGCTATAAATAGAAAGTACCATTGGCTATTTTGTATAAAGAATCAGAAAAGAAAGAAATAAAGAAAAACAGTAGTTCTCTATATCTCTGTGTTTCAATCTACTATTTCTATCCTGTGTGATTGATCTATTTTGCATAAGCAGAGAAATCGATCAGACTAATCGGCAGCGATGGTTCCTCAAACAGATATGTACGCAGGAGATAGAATCCTTTATGCCGCAGGCTTGGTTGGTTATTCTAGCCTCATAGCTTTTTTTTATAGTAACCAGTTTTTTAAGACTGAGTATATAAGTTGGTTATAGTACATACTGTTCCGTCTTCATTTATATTTTTAAATCATATAAAAATACTTTCTCTATATTTTCTCTTACGAACTATCAGAATTTAAATATTTAAACTAAGAACCGGTCTCTGGCAGCTTCGATGGCAGATCATGTCTCCGTCTGACTCGTACGTCGATGGTCTGCTTTTTTCAAGCTGAAGAGCTCCGATTGCTCCCGGTGAGTGGCAGCAATCATTTCGGAAGGATAATATACGCAACAAGAGGGTGCAAGAATAATCTGGTGTGATGCCACGCGAGTGGATCCCTGGGTGGCCATGCAAAATTGAATTCTCATTTGGATCTAGTCAAGACGGAGTGCTCGTACCAGCAGAAAGTCAAGAGGGCTAGGAGTAAATATGAAACAATCTAGAGGAATTTTTGAAATACGTCCATATCTATCGTGTCTAATATCCAAGATTGTTAATTCTCACTCTTGTGGATATACTAAGTACTTCTCTTTTGCTATGCTCTCAAGATGCATTATCGCATTTGCTATTCTCATTTTTACATATCCCAGCTTGCTTGGTAGTTAGCCGGCCTATAAAGCCTTGCTCCGTTTAGGCCCTAGGCTCCAACGACCCGTGGGCCACACGATGGACCTGGCCCCAGCTCAGTTCTTTCAGTGCCATCCGCAACGTTGTTCTTTTACCGGTTAAATATACTAGTTTCGATACTTGGAACCGATTCTATATATTAAAAGGTAGTATTGATTCAAGCAAAAAAACCAAGGAACTGATGCAGGAGAGGCAACCGGATACAACTAAATAAAATATTGTTTTCTAATAGGTGGTTAGCCTAGGGCTGGACAAAAAGCTTGAGGCTCGCGAGCCGCTCGGGCTCGAAATCGGCTCGGCTCGGCTCGAGCTCGGTTAATATACAAGCGAGCCAAGCTTCAATCCTAGCTCGTTAAATTTTCGAGCCGTGCCCGAGCAGGCTCGCGAGCCGCTCGTTGGCTCGCTCATTTCATTTCTCCGCAAGTCCAGAGTCCATCCAGTCTCCCTATTTTGTTGGCGAGATATTTTCTCACGAGCCATTTTGGCTCGTCTCCCTCTCACGAGCCATTTTGGCTTGTGCCCCGACCACACCGCTCCTGGCGCTCCAGTCGCCCCCCGCGCAGGCGCAGCTTCCGCGGCTCCCGGGCTCCGCCTGCTCCCACCACGCCGCCCCCGTCGCCCCCCCCCCCGCGCAGCCTCCGCCTGTTCCCACCACGCCGCCCCCGTCGCCCCCCGCGCAGCCTCCGCCAGCTCCCGCTACCCCACCCCCGTCGCCCCCGGCCACGCCGCCTCCTGTGCCCACCACCCCGCCCCCGTCGCCGCCCAACGCGCCGCCTCCAGCCACGCCTCCTCCCCGGCCACCCCGCCGCCGCTGTCCGCGGCGCCCACGCCTTCCCCGAGCGCCTCCCTGAAGGTCTCCCCACCGCGACGCCGTCACTGTCTCCGACTAGCCCCAAGACAGCCGGCCCCGCGACATCCCCTGCACCCTCGCAGCCTCGCTCTCGCCCACGGCCACGACGGCGCCCGATGTTCAGGTCCGTGTGCCTTTTCCCCATAAAAATCCCAGTCTTTTTACTCAGTTTTCAACCAATTTGGGAGGTTTTAACCGGGTTTTTATCGATCTGTTCGTCCAGATCTAGGTGTTTCTTGGTGTTCATCCAGATCTAGGTGTTCGTCCAGATCTAGGTGTTCCTTTGTTTCTTGTGGTGCTGCAAGGACGGGTTCGGGGTGAAATATTCCAGGTTCCTCCACATAAGGTCGTGTGGCTTCTGTCGAGGAGACTGACGGATTCAATCCATTCGCGCTCAGCTTCGTCAAATGTTTGCACACGAAAGAGAAAAGAGACTGTCTGTGATTGTGAATGCTCTCTGTCTGTGCCTGTGAATGCTCTCTGCTGTCTGTGAATGCCCTCTGTTTGTGTCTGTGAACTGTGAATGCTAATCTGCTGCTATGTTTACATGCGAGCCGTTTTGGCTCGTTCGGGCTCGCGAGCCGGCTCGAGCCTCATTTCGAGCCGAGCCGAGCCCCTCGCGTAGCTCGTTTCCGAAACGAGCCGAGCCTACTGTTCACCCGAGCCAGACTGAGCTTGGCTCGAGCCGTCTCGGCTTGGCTCGTCCGAAACGAGCCGAGCCTACTGTTCACCCGAGCCAGACTGAGCTTGGCTCGAGCCGGCTCGGCTCGTTTCCACCCCTAGGTTAGCCGGTGCATTTTAAGTTAATTGGAGCAGGTCACCCCGTAGGAAAATCTGAGTAAGGAAGTCAAGCCAGGAAAATCTATATTATTTACCAGTGGTCACACCTAGCGCGTGTGTGGTTGATTCATTACATCGGAGCAAAATGCACATTGGCAGTGAACCATGCTTACGTGGTGTTACTTTGAACTTGCACCGATTCAATACAATATAGATGCTCTAGCATCGCCGGACCAACATTAATTTTGCTCTATAACCTATCGGAACGGTGGCTTTGTTTCTTTTGGCTTTTTTTAATAGATACGACTTCTTGAAATTATTTTTCAAAATAGCTTCTTAAGTCTAAAATTACATCCAAATTTACATCAATATCTTTATTACCCATTACTGACTCAAAAATCACAACTAAAAGACATCAAATACCACTTAAAAGAGCAGAACCACGCCCGGCTGCCGGGCCCATCTGTCAGAGTTGACCGGTCAGTGTCGTCATCTTCTCACCCAAACAAACGGTTCCACGTCCGGATCGGGATGCACACCGTGCCCGTCTCCACACGCAAGGTAACTGGCAGACGGGGCAAAATACTGTGGCTTCCACATGTCACGGTAGGCAAATCAGGTGGAATTTCATGGAGAACGAGAGGAGACGCAGTCACGCGCTGCGAGATCAGTCAGTCGCAGATACACGTCCGTCGGCGAACGCGCCAGTCCGTCGGGCCAAGCCAAATGCCAAAAGTAGGAGCGGCAAGATCTGTGTGCGAGAACATTAAACATGGGATTTGGCATGGTTAAGAGAGTTGGGATTGTCCAGATTGAGAATTGGGATCGATCATGCCAGAAGCATCTGGATAAAGGCCGACTAAGGGAAGTTTGATGTGAAATCAGGAAACACGAACAGGAGACTGAAGATTTGAAGACGGTCAAGACTCTTATCAAAAAAGATTGAGCCGACATGAAAAGATGAACTTAAAGTAGAATTCAAGATTGATGGAAAAACTTGAACACGCTAACCTCTAATACTTTTGCAGGAAACACCCTTCATAAGAACTCGGTGCCGCTGCTAGAAAATTTCCTGACGGCAACACCTAATTGTCTAATAGAAAAGACGGCCATCGTCCTGACACCAATAATTGGTTCGATATATAAAATCTCTTAATAATCATGTTTATGGTGACCCTCTTTTAAGTAAGATCCTGACGTCCTAAATGTCGATCGAACAGGACCTGCAGAGCAAGATTTTTTTGGGGGTAAGTGGTTAGCTAGCTTTGAAGAAAAAGGGTAGCAGTAGTGGGGCTTATCCTAGCAAATATATGGGAGTATCTAGAAGTGGCTACATATTTCTAAGCTTATTTATTAACAACACTAGTAGCTACATTGAATTCATTAATCGGCCGTAAAGTACCTTTACGTAGTGTTGTATTCTCTCATGAACCACTCCTTAAGATGTCACTGGCCTTACCGTTGGCAAGTAGCCAATGGCCGGGTTTTTTAAAAAAATAATAATTTATGTTTGTACTGTCTACAATATCTAGCTTTTAAATGATGTGTTTTTAAAACGGATTAATAGAAAAACTGCATCAAAAAATATAATGAGTTTAGTTGTATCGGCTAAAATCATATGCGACTATTTTTCTCTATGTACTGCCTCTTGCGGACAGTCAAGATTCAAATATTTAAGCCATAATCTATAAACCATCAGTCAAAAAAACCCACTCAATAGTTTCCCACTGAATAATCTACAGGAATAATATATCACTGTGGCTATATCGGATTCAGACAGAAGCTGGGATTGTTAACAGCTAATAAGTCACATCGTCGACATATTATATCTGTGCTTAGGGACCACGTGAATATGTGATGAATCGATCAAACCTTGGGCACCATGTGATGGGGGCCTAAACATATACTTAGCTTCAGAAGGAATGCTACTAGCTTGTGTCCCTATCACCAAAGACGAATGGATGTACTATAAATTATCCATTGCACATATATAGAAGGTATTGAAAATTGAGTTCATAATGCATGTTTAACTAACCCAAATGAATGTGAGCAAATGTTAGTTTGTAGAACCTATCAACAAAGACGAATGGGTGTACTATCCATTGCACATAAATTATTTTGAATGCTGAGTTCATAATGCATGTTCAAACTAACCCTAAATTAAAGAATAGTGTCTAGAACGCATATAAACCCAATAGATCATGTATTTTATTCCAGGAAGAACTATACAGATATATGAAATGTGCTTGAATAACTGTGAATCTGTGATGACAACGGTAGGTTTAGTGCACACAAGTTTCCCTTGTCAACTTTGTTGTTTATGTTCTTTTTCAAAAAGACAGATTCTTGTTTTGAGATCTTGTTTTGATGGTGTCCTCAGTTTTTTTTATCATCATAATAAAGATTTTCTTCAAACTAACACAAATTAAATTGGAAGCTTCACATTAGGTGAACCTTGCAACTAACTTGATGAACGATCAGTTACAAATAACATGAATAAAGAATGTCGTTCTGACGGGCAAGAAAAAGAAATAAAAATTTTCAAATATTTTTATGTTGATTTAACACATGGAATATCTATCCTTTTAGGCATAAATGAAGAAATTGTTCTATGATCGTCCAATAAGCTAGCAGACATATAAATTACAGTAAATTGTATGGGTATTACTTATATATTTGATGATTTGTGGTGTTAGTTCCTCAGCTTGGCTCGTAGCCTCGTACTCGAATTTAGACAACAAATTGCCAAAAAGAGATTGTTTGTATCCCCGGTTTCCATTTGTCTAGAACTGTACTAAGGGGACACACTTGCGTGCGTATGTGTTTTTCTTGTAATTGAAAAAATATTTAAACAGAAGATGAGTGAGTCTTTGAACTAAGCTAAAGTATCTATATATGATACTTTTCTTTGAAGCCAAAGTACATATTACCAATTATTTTGACATGCAAATTAAGAATGACATAACTTGATTCCTATATAAGATTAGGATATGCATCAAATAGGGCCCATCATCCTACCGAAGAGAATCTCTCTCCTATTTTCTATTAAGAACAGGAATCTCTCTTGTATTACTCTTCTCAGCCACCCTTTTGCAACGCCATGTCCGACGCCGACGATTTGGCAATCATTAGCACCACTAGCAAAATAACGCACACGGCGCAATGTCCTCGCGTCTGATCAGCGATTAAAAACAGTACAGTAAAGTTATCATCTCAAGAAAACCACACAATGAGGTCAATAAATAAATCTTTTTTTATTAGGGAAGTTAGTAAATGAATAAATCTGCCCTGAAGAATGACCTTAGGTGAACTGTCCCAAAGGAAGCTAGGAGCGACATATTCGATCTCTCTGGTATCTTGTGGTTGATGTGGTGGTTAACTGGTTATTAGTCCTAGCTAGTTAACAATTGTTAACTGCACCGGCCGTTGTTAGGTCGTCATATACAGCCTCTTTTGACGCTGCAAGTGTCTTAGCAGTGTCAATGATACATTTGTTCCATTCTCTATGTCATCAGTCACCCTATCATAAGGAATAAGAAAATGTTGTAGAACCCTAGCGTTGTTTTCTAAGTATCTAGCTAAATATTGTTAGGTGTGATGAGGTTTAATATATATAGGAAGACTATAATTTGATATATGGGAGAAAAATCCCTGTCTTTTAATCTCTCAAAGATTCCCATGGGAGAGGTTTGGATGGAGCAGATGGGTCCATCAAATGGTCACCAAGTTGAGATCAGAATCTCGACTTTAGGCGGCCTTCTTTCCGAACAAATCCATTCAACAACCCCAAATGAAACAACGATGACGAAGTGACGGCTGATGTTGATCCAAGCTTACCGACAAAACATATGTGTTATAGCCCCAGATAATTTAGAGTTTATCTTTTCACAACTTATAGTCGGTAGGCCTCTCAGAAAATGAGTTTGGCTTTCCAACCTCGGTAAGGAAACGAGCCAAGTTTGAGCAGAGGTTAGCTCGATATATCTTGGCTCGGTATGGCTTACATGTTATTATGAACTTCTGATATAATTGTGAATTTTTTTTTTTGGGTTTTAGTCATCATGAGATCTCTGCGGACAACCTTTTAAAACTTTAATCATTAATACATGTAAAGTATATAGATTAACTACATTAAAATAATATTATTATATTTGTTATGTAAAATACTTTTATATAATATATAATTTTTACTAGTATATTAATTATGATAAAAAAACAACAGTGAAAATTTTGAAAAGTAAAAAACGAGCCTTATATTTATGGACGGAAGAGTAGTAAAGAAAAACACTTCGGTGCAACAAATTGGGGATTAAGATAAGAATTGAGCATGAGGCCACTTTTGAACTTGATCTCCGACTCGACTAGACGTAATTAAGCTACCTTAGGTTTTCTGAAAGAGTACAGGAGTCTGACTCGCTCCCTCTCTCATCTTGTTTGCAGCTCTAGCTACGACGTGCGAGCCAAGATTATCCATCCGACATCCATGTATGGGCACATGCAACTCGACATACTTTCCGCGGAAGTGCGTTAATTTATTTACACCACGATAAGGACACAAACCCCACCAAGTAGCTGTGATATCCCATTAGCGGTGCCTCAAACTGTACGGACCACTAGCCGGTGCCACTTTTGCTCCCCCTTTGCTGACCTTGCAATGCGAGGTAGCGGCACTGTAGCAGTAATTCTTTGTTGCTTTCATGAGTCGTGCTTCTTTTATCAGTACCGCCAAAATAGCGTGATGAGTTGAGGAGATCACCAAATCGATCCATGTTAGTTCAGCACACAAGCTAGCTATATTGGTGCGTTCTGTTAGGATGATCTCCACCCCAGGTTTGGCCCAACGGCCACCTGGGCCTTGAGCTCGCGCCCTGATCGGCGGCGCCCAACCCTAATGGTTGGTGGGCCCCTGTCACACTGCGCTATAAATACAGGTGGGGGCCGGCGGCTCAGATCACGAGGTTCGACTGAGCCGTACACCCACCGACAAAACCCTAACCCGATCTCGAGGGGGAGCGCAGCCAGTGACGGGAAGCGCCACTGCCACGCCGCTCCTGGACGGCGCCGCCACCGGACTTCACCACCGACGTCTCCCGACTCCACCGACTCCATGGCGGACGCCTCTGCACCAGCAACCAAGACCACGGATGGTCGGTAACCCCAAAACCCCTCTCTTTACTCTCTGTTCCTTTAGATCTAGACGCATTACTATTTGTTCACGCCAAATAGGTAGTCTACCCTACCAGATCTACTTCTAGTGATCCTGAGATAGACCCCAACAATGGTATCAGAGCCCCTAGACGTAGAACTGAGATAGGGAAAAAGAAAAGAAAGAAAAGAAAGGAAGGAAGAACCCTAACCCTAACCCGAACCCTAACCCTAGAATAGAAAAGACCGGGACTTACCGGGGCCGCCGTCGTCGTCGCTGGCATGGGGGAGATCGGCCGAGCCTTGGGCTCGCCGGCGCTCCACGTACAGGCCACCGTCGGCGCCGGCGTCAGATCCGAGCGTGCGCGCTCGGAAGGGCACCGACACGGAGCCGCTCGACGGCGGCGCGTTCCCTCTCAGGGGAGCGCGCACGCCGGCGAGAGGGCCCGCGGCGGCGCCGGCTTCTTCTTCTTCTCCGGCGGCGTGGATGAAATCGCCGCCGCCGTCGCTTCGCTCGCTCGGGTGCGGAGAGAGAGAGGGGAGAGGGCCGAATGATTAGGGTTTTCGGGGGGGCGTCCGCCGCGCGAGTTTTGATCGGGCGAAATCGCCGCTCAGCCATCCGATGGCGATGGACGGCTGCGAGGGCGCCGAGCGCGTTGGGCTAGATTCGGCCCAGGCGGGCGAGAGAAATCCCGGCCCAGGCCCAGGTTGTGGCCGGGCGCGGGGGAGGCGCGGCGTCCGCGCGCGCGTGGGCGCGTGAGGCGCGCGAGAGAGGCCGGCCGAGCGGGCCGCGCGTGAGGCCGCAGGCGCGCGCGCGCGTGGCACGGCCGAGTGGGCCACCGTGCGCCGTGGGCCGCGGATGCGCAGGCCGGGCCAAATGGCCGGTTTGCACAGTAAAATGTGATTTTTGGTTTATTTATTTTTCCAGAAACATTCATTTGATGAATTTTGTTAAGTTTGAGATCAAATTTCAGTTCAATTTTGATCCAAGACCAGAATTTTCCGCTGCGAGTTAAAGTTTATTATCTTCTTATTAAATTCAAACCAACGGGAGAATTTAATTTTGAAGAGCAGAAATTTTAAGTTTTTCTCTAATTTTAATTGGAACCAACGGGAAAATTGAAATTAGAGGAATAGTTACATTTATTTACAGTTCAGGTTTATAATTTTGCTATTTTCTGACCAAAGTTGATGATAGCAATATTATAAATTGATTTATTCATGAATTTATGCATTAATTCTATCTTCTGCCCAACGGTGATGTAGAATTAATGTACAAGATTTTTTGCATGTTTTAATTTTGACCAACGTTAAATCAAAGCATGCAATTATTATATTATTATGTTTCCTCTTTTTTCTGATACTGTTTCAGGACTCAACCCAATGGCATACATCTCGCACATCCCGGCACTTGATGGGAACAATTATCGGGTCTGGCGAGAAAAGTATGATTTGGCACTTGCGCTGTCCGAGAATGACTTAGCCCTCACCTCTCCGTGTCCTACTGAGCCAGAGGACCCGGTGAGGGTAGAAAATGAGACTGATGCTGATTTCACTGCCCGAAAGCGTGATCATGCAGAAGTCAGAATGAAATATGATCTTGAGAAAAAGAAATGGGACATCTCGAATCGCAAGTGCCTGATGGTGGCTAAGGCCACCATTGCAGATCCAATAAGGGGATCCATCCCAGACTGTGACACTGCCACAGAGTATCTACAGAAAGTGAAGAATCAGTTTACTGGTTCTTCAAAGGCCACAGCAAGCACGCTGATTAAGAAACTAGTGAATGAGAGATACTCTAGTGGTGGAATAAGAGAGCATATACTAAAGATGAGCACAACGGCAGCTAAGCTAAATTCAATGGATATGGGGCTCAAGGATGAGTTTCTAATTCATTTGATCTTTGCTTCTCTGCCAAAAGAATTTGACACTTTTGTTGTTAATTACAACATGCAGCCCGACAAATGGGACATAGAAAAGCTCATTGCAATGTGTGTGCAAGAAGAGGAGAGGCTTAAAACCTCATAGGGTGACTTTGCAAACCTTGTGAAGAACAACAAAAGAAAGAACTTTAATGCCAAACCACAAGGGAAACCTCAGTGGGATAGTAGCTTCTCTTCTAAGTCACAGGGAAAGGTTCCCCAGTTTCATAAGCCCAACCAATTTACAGTAGACAAAGACACCTGTAAATTTTGTAAGAAGAAGGCAGGGCACTATCAGAGGGATTGCCCAGAGTTCCTGAAGCATCTGTTGAAGAATGGTAAGGATGTCATTACATTTATAGATGAATCCTTGTATTTAAGTTATGAAAAATCTACTTGGTGGATTGACTCAGGTGCAACTATTCATGTTGCTAATTCATTACAGGGATTCCATACGAGGAGGACCCTACAAAGAGGAGAAAGAACAATTAAAGTTGCGAATGGAATTGAAGCCGAAGTCGAGGCCATTGGAGATCTCTCTTTAGAATTTCATGATGGTTTTGTACTTAGGCTTTCAGACGTTCTTTATGTACCCTCTTTGCGCAGAAACTTAATAAGTGTGTCGAAATTAGATGATGATGGTTATGATTGCCATTTTGGTAATGGCAAATGCAGACTTGTGTTTAATAATAAATGTGTTGGTCTTGCCTTCCGACAAGACAAGCTTTATTTATTATCACTTTCTGAGAATGTGAATCATGTGTCTATTGAGAATGAGAATACCTCTTCGTCTATGAATGTAAGTAAAAAGCGGAAGATAAATCATGATGTATCGTCGAAATTATGGCATTGTCGTTTAGGCCATATTTCGAGGGGGAGAATAGAACGATTGATTAAGAAAACACTTCTTCCGCCATTAGAATTTTCAGATTTAGAACAATGTATTGATTGCATAAAAGGAAAATATGTTAAGAAAATAAAGAAAGACGCCAAACGAAGCGCAGGAAATTTAGAAATAATTCACACAGATATCTGTGGTCCATTTCCTGTGAAAAGTGTGGATGGTTATGATTCATTTATAACATTCACAGATGACTATTCGCGTTATGGCTATATTTATCCAATTAAAGAAAGAACAGAAGCATTGGATAAATTTAAGATATTCAAGGCTGAAGTAGAAAATCAGCACAATTTAAAGATTAAGATAGTAAGATCCGACCGTGGGGGGGAGTACTACGGTCGGCACACCCCGTATGGCCAAGTTCCTGGACCTTTTGCAAGGTTCTTACAGGAAAATGGCATAGTTGCCCAGTACTCTACACCGGGCGAACCTCAGCAGAATGGAGTGGCTGAAAGACGCAACCGTACCTTAATGGATATGGTGAGAAGTATGATAAGTTACTCCACGCTACCGATAAGTTTATGGATGGAGGCGTTAAAAACCGCCATTCATATTCTTAATCGAGTACCAAGTAAGTCGGTACCGAAAACACCGTATGAGTTGTGGACAGGAAGAGAACCCTCACTTAACTATTTACATGTGTGGGGTTGTCCTGCTGAGGCTAAAGTTTTTAACCCAAACATAGGTAAGCTAGATCCCAAGACAGTCAGCTGCCATTTTATTGGCTATCCAGAAAAATCGAAGGGTTATCGCTTCTATTGTCCTGACAGACATACGAAGTTTGTAGAAACAAGACATGCTGTCTTCTTGGAGGAAGAGATGATCAGGGGGAGCAGAGTAGCGCGAGAAATTAACCTAGAGGAAAAGCGGGTACATGTGCCCATTCCGATGGTTCAGGAACCATTTTTCACGCTACCTGTTGTTGCTACACCAACAGTGCCAGACACTGTAGTGACAGCACCTGTTGTTAGTTCTCCTGTGGAAACGATGAGTGAACATGAGGAACCTGTCCTTCAGGATCCCATAGAACCCATTGTAACCCAAGAGGAAGAGCAACAACAGCCTCACACAGAACAAGCATCAAATAGCGAGGAACTCAGAAGGTCTCAAAGAGTCAGAAGATCAGCTATCCCTAATGATTACGAAGTCTATGAAACTGAGGATTTTCAAATGGAGGGTGATCCCACCTCTTTTGAAGAAGCCATGAGAAGCGCTCATTCATCCAAGTGGCTTGAAGCTATGCAGGATGAAATGAAGTCAATGAGCACCAACGGTGTTTGGGACTTAGAAACTATTCCTAAAGGAGCCAAGACAGTAGGCTGTAAATGGGTCTACAAAACCAAACATGACTCTAGAGGGAATATTGAAAGATTTAAAGCGCGACTTGTGGCAAAGGGCTTTACGCAAAGATAAGGCATAGATTACAATGAGACATTTTCTCCAGTCTCGTGTAAAGATTCTTTTAGAATAATAATGTCGCTTGTAGCTCATTATGATTTAGAATTGCATCAGATGGATGTAAAGACGGCATTCCTAAATGGGGATTTGGAAGAAAATGTCTACATGGCACAACCGAAAGGTTTTGTTGTGGAAGGAAAAGAACGTATGGGATGCCGGTTGAAGAAATCCATTTACAGATTGAAACAAGCATCAAGGCAGTGGTACTTGAAGTTTGATAGTACAATAAGAAGTTTTGGGTTCAAGGAGAATGTAGAGGACAATTGCGTTTATGCAAAGTTTAAGAATGGGAAATACATTTTCCTAATCCTGTATGTGGATGACATCTTACTTGCTAGTAGTGATGTTAGCCTATTACTGGAGACAAAGAAGTTCTTATCCTCGAATTTTGATATGAAGGATCTTGGTGAAGCTTCGTTCGTACTGGGAATAGAGATTCACCGAGATAGAACTAAGGGGGTTTTAGGTTTATCTCAAAAGGCATACTTAGAAAAAGTTCTAAAGAAATATAGTATGCAAAATTGTAAACCTTCATCTGCTCCTATAGTCAAGGGCGACAGGTATGGGGAATTTCAATGCCCCAGGAACCAATATGAGATCGATCAAATCAAAGCGGTTCCATATGCTTCAGCTGTCGGAAGCTTGCAGTATGCTCAAGTGTGTACGCGCCCTGACTTAGCGTTTGTTACCGGGTTACTTGGCAGATTCCAGAGCAATCCTGGAATAGAACATTGGAAATTAGTAAAGAAAGTCTTGCGTTATTTGCAAGGAACAAAAGGCCTCATGATGACATACAGAAGATCAGATTCACTCCATATAGTGGGGTATACAGATTCTGATTATGCGGGAGATGATAGAAAGTCGACATCCGGATATGTATTCACTCTCGCAGGAGGAGCTATATCGTGGAAAAGCTCAAAACAAACCGTCACTACATCATCCACAATGTATGCCGAGTTTGTAGCATGTTATGAGGCCACGGGGCAGGTGAATTGGCTAAAGAAATTCATACCCGGGTTGAAAGTGGTAGATGACATACATAAGCCACTAAAGTTATACTGCGATAATGAACCAGCAGTATGTTATGCTCACAACAATAAGTCAAGTGGTGCTGCCAAACACATTGACATAAAGTATTATGTTGTGAAAGATAAAGTCCGGGATCATATAATCAATCTTGAGCATATAAGGACAGAAAAGATGCTTGCGGATCCGCTCACAAAAGGCTTACCGCCCAATGTGTTCAGAGAACACTTAGCCGGCATGGGTTTACGGGAAAGCCTATGATTCCTGGACAATAAGGGCCCAGTTGAGAGTACATTTCAAAATAGAGAAGTGCATTGTGGCTGTTCAATCTAATGGCATAAGACCGTGACGATGAGGCACGCTCTATGCACTAATCTGTGATGGAATAAGAAAAACAATGAGAGACAAGTATAGAGTTTAAGTATAAGTTGAGATCAAGGGGGAGAATGTTAGGATGATCTCCACCCCAGGTTTGGCCCAACGGCCACCTGGGCCTTGAGCTCGCGCCCTGATCGGCGGCGCCCAACCCTAATGGTTGGTGGGCCCCTGTCACACTGCGCTATAAATACAGGTGGGGGCCGGCGGCTCAGATCACGAGGTTCGACTGAGCCGTACACCCACCGACAAAACCCTAACCCGATCTCGAGGGGGAGCGCAGCCAGTGACGGGAAGCGCCACTGCCACGCCGCTCCTGGACGGCGCCGCCACCGGACTTCACCACCGACGTCTCCCGACTCCACCGACTCCATGGCGGACGCCTCTGCACCAGCAACCAAGACCACGGATGGTCGGTAACCCCAAAACCCCTCTCTTTACTCTCTGTTCCTTTAGATCTAGACGCATTACTATTTGTTCACGCCAAATAGGTAGTCTACCCTACCAGATCTACTTCTAGTGATCCTGAGATAGACCCCAACACGTTCTTCTTAGTTGCAGCTCATGGCTTACGATTTATGGTTGCAGCTTTAATTTGATCATAATACGAGCACTTGTATGAACAAACTGAATGCTGATAAGCTGCTTCGAATATTGTACTATTCCTCTTTTTTTATATAAAAGATGTGTGGAATTCCTCTTGAAGACCCCTTATGCTCTGTTTTAGTCATCGAGTACTTAAACCCTATGCTTTTGAAAGGAGAGAGAATACAAGGACGTTACCAAAGTAGTATAAAAAAAGGAATGCAAGGTCCGTAAGTAGTTTGATGAAATTAATTATGACAGGAGTATATTTAAGGCTCCGTCTTTGGAGCTGTAACTATTCAAGAACCAGAGATGTATAGGCGGAGATGATATAATTGCAAGACGTAGAAACTGGCTTGTTGGAACGCAAGAATTGCACAACTGTTCATAGGGCTTTATGAGAAAACAGTATAGTTCCCTTGTTAGTCTTAAGAAATCCATATGTTCCAAACGAGTCTTTAATACACGCTAGAGCTACGACAAGACGAACAATTATATGTTTGCAACACCAGCCAAAATGAAAGGATTTTCTGGACATCTGCCTCTTTGGGTAGAAATAAAAAGATTACAACTCGAAGCAAAAAAAAAAAAAAAAAAAAAAAAACCACGTCGAACAACCAGCAGGATGTTGTAAGGAGAGGAGGAAGTATCCTGTGTTACCTACCGTACGGTCCTATAATGTTATATCCTTTAAAACACGATGCAAGTGATTATTTAAAAAAAATAAAAAAATGGTAGTATTGACACAAAATCAATCTATCATACCACCAAATTTCAAATCTAAATTTGATCTACACATAGATAAATAAAAAAAGACAAATTCAGCTCAAAAGGAAATCAGAAAATTAAAAGGAAAAAGGTAAAGATAAAGTTACTGTTCATTATCCTGATGTAAGTCATGTTTTTAGTTGAATTTTTGTAGGACACTTTCTCGACCATGACCTATCTAAACATTTTTTTATGGATTTTTTATAACTATTTGTGTTATATTTTAATGAGGATAACATTATAGGACCGTCAATATATATAGACACACACAATCTCCAATTGGTCCTAATAGGTTGTTTCGGCCTGTGCGTTGTAAACTTTTGTAGCGCATCCAAACAATATTTTGGCCCATTGGGGCTTCTGTTCCCCTTATCGGCATTTACAATTTCAATTTTTGTAACGGACTCTCAGAATGTTCCTGCCTTCGTAGAATTAAGTGCCTTGTTTTCCTCAGTTTCGAGCAGCATTGTACTCTCTCAGTTGAAAAAGGTAGGACACCTATGTATTTCATGAATTAAAGTTTATAAATTTTTATCAACAACTAGTCCAACAATATATATATATATATATATATATATATATATATATATATATATATATATATATATATATATATATATATATATATATATATATATATATGACACAAAAAGTGAAATAGTTAGATTCGTATTTAAAAACACTTTCTTATAATTATGATTTTTATAGCTATGAAAAAGTATTATATAAGAAATTAATGGTCAAACCTCAATCTTGGAGACCGTAGCAAGTCAAATCGCTTCTTACATTTTTCCCTGGAGGAAGTACTCTTTTAGAAATAATAGCTTTGAACAACATGAATTTAATTGCATTTAGCTACAATAGGTGCATCAATCCCTTAATAAAAAAGGTGTGGCAACAGTACCTTACTGGCTTACTGCAATTTTTTTAGAGAGTGCTGCAATTTAGTTGTATTGTTTCAACAATCATTATAGTACACTATACTAAGAAAATTCACAAACCCTAGGAGACAGTAGTGTGTTTTTTTAGGAGGCAGTAGAGTCGGTTCAATGGAGGAGGGAAAAAGTTAAAGAGAGAAAGGAAGATGAAAATAAAAGAAAAAGGAGGGTGACAGATAAACAGGACTGGTGACTGGTGAGCTGGACTTGGGCTGGGTGATAAATAATTGTGGACTAGAATTAGGCTCAGCTAAGAAGAGAAGTTAATTCTTCCTATGTCCCGCAATATAAATCTATTCTATTAAAAGTGCCATCCACAATATAAGTTTATTGAGAAAATTAAAGTATCATTATTTCAATATTTTGACTTTATACCCCTACTTTAATATTGAAAAAGTGCATAAATAGTTGTAGTCAAGGAAAGCTATTTTATTTTGCAATTTATTTTGGAGGGTAATGAAATAGACGAAATTACAGAAATTTTGGTATTTTAGTCAAAATTTCATCAAATGGTTTAAATCAAATTTGAATTTTAAACTTAAAATCTTCGATAAAAGCAAGATGAAAACTCCGATGAAAGGAAGATGAACTGCTACTTCAACACATACATGTGGGCCTGTTCACATTACCTTTTACTTGGAAAAGCCAGAAATCAATATGAACTAGAAAAGGGAGCGCGCTTCGCGGCGCCCTACAACATTGTTGAAGTGAGATCATAAAACAATAGTACAAAGTGCATGTAGAGGAACTGAGAGACCATGTGGTCATTACCCCATGTTTGTGATGAGTAATTGACTCGTGCCTCTAGGAAATTTAAGTTTGTTTTGAACGTTTTCTGCATAGTTGTAGCATTCTGACCGTGGTCGGAATTGAGTCAAGTCGTTTACGACCACGCTGTGCATTATTGGGAGGCTGTACGACCACGTTGTAGCTTTTACGACCACTCTGACCGTGGTCGTAGACTATCGGGAGGCTGTACGACCACGTTGTAGCTTTTACGACCACTCTTTTTAGATGAATTTAGAAGTTTGTTTCACTAAATTCAGAGTTAAAATGACTTAGTTATGACCATGTGAACTTCTCTGTTTGAATAAATTCGAGAAATGGCGACGAATCTGACAGGCGGGACCCATAGACGATTGTCGGGACGACTACGTGGTCGTATATCCGTTCGACCGCACAGTCTTAAACGACTATGTGGTCATAGCTTCGACCGTGTGGTCGTAAATTCGACCGCGTGGTCGGGAGTTCAACTGCATGGTCGTAGCTTGGCAGTGAGTGGTCGTAAACAGGTTTGGGTGATCGTAAACGGCACAGAGCAGTCGTAAACGACATGGAGTGGTTGTATACGACACAGAGTGGTCCTAAACGACCTTGAGTGGTCGTAAATGGCTATGAAGTGGTCGTAAGTGCTTTTGGGCGGTCATAAACGACCTTGGGCACAACCAAGTACTTGCATACTTGATTGTATGGGGCTACGACCACGTTGTGAAGGAGTGCACGTGGTCGGAGAATGCTTTGACCACGTTGTAGCGGGGTGAACACGGTCGGAAGGCACTTCGACCACATTGCAGGTGGTCAGAGGTTTCTACGACCAACGGTTTGAGCGGTCGGAGAGTGCTTCGACCACGGTGTGAGTGGTTAGAGGTTGCTTCGACCACGGTATAAGTGGTCGGGGGGCGTTTCGCCCACGGCGTGAAGGAGCGAGTGTGGTCAGCAGAATTCCTTTGCCATGAACATAATCCATTTTCCCCACTCGACATGATTAAGAATGTACAAATATGTAGATGGTTGCTTCAGTGTGTAGTGGAGCCCTATGTTGCCCAGGTACTCCGATACCGATACGGATACGCGATACCGCGATTCGTCATTTCTCCAAAAATACCGATACGGCGATACGTTTATATATATGTAATAAATATTAAAAAATAAGAAATTAATGAATTCTTATAAGGGACCGAGAATACCTTTATATTGATGTAGCAAATTGCTTTATTTTCGCAAACTTTTGTGAAGTATCCATGCAACGTAGATTATGAGAGCACCTTGTGTTCCCCGCATGGTCCGTAAGAATTTCTTTACAACAGCGATACAAACTTGTTAGCTTTCCTCAACAAACTTGTAAATAGATAAAAAAAAGAACGATCATGAGAAGACCAAGCTGTTGGGCAGTACCTAGCGAGGGTCTGCTTCATTGTTGTACCGTCCAGCCAAGATGATTGAGATGGCACAATGAAAGTATATGAGCCACCCATTACAACCGGAAGACACAACCCAAAGAAAGTTTGGAATAAGGTGTTTGTGCCAGCAACAAACAACAGCGTCTGAATTATCTAGGCTTTCTCGTCCTGACAAAAGACAGTATCTATCATTTAGATGTTTAGCTTGGACAAAACCTGCAAATCTAGTGCAAACTTTTATACTTGTTCAGCAACATCAAACTCATATGTCAAGCAAGTGAATATAACTGATATTCAGTGCATAAGTTTTGGTACTCACATTTCCTCCTCCCATCTGAGGAACAGGTGCGCTTGGTATGATGACAGTGGTGGCCAGCATAACAATGAAATGTTAAAATCCTAGTATGATGGCCTCAGCTGCATATAAGATCACAAGGACAAGAGAAAAGTAAACAACATACTTGGATACATCTCTGACCATGCATACCATTTCAGTGCTAAATGAACAAACTAATGACAACAAACAACATCACTGATCACTTCCCCTACTGAATCATCCAACATATTGTCAACACATAGCAAATAAACAGCACTGAGGTTCTGAGGGAGCAGCGAGCACAGAGCACATTCAGAGGCGGAGGGGGAGCCGCGGAGGCCGGATCCGGTCGGCACGAAGGCGGAGGGGGAGCCGCGGAGGCCGGAGGGGGAGGCCGGATCCGGTCGGCGCCTCCGCCGGTCTGCCTCGCCGAGATGGCTGAGGTGATCCCTTACATGTCTGTCTGCAGGAGGCGATGAAACCCAAGGTTGCTTACCAAGGTCTTGTTGCTACCTTCAGACCCTTGCCCTTCTTCAGCCTGTTCATCCAAGTGCATCAGGACATGGCATGCAGCCATGCAAAAAGATGTTAAGAGAGAGCATTTCTAGCAGGTGGGCTGAAGTCGAAACCGTAGATAGGATTTCTTCATGAGGCAAAAAAAAAAAGGAAATGGCACCATCAATAGCAAAATGTATACATCGTTAAGTTTGTTACAGTATAATTCAGTAGAAATGAAACGTATGCATTATCCATATTGCAAAAATACACAAGTAGAAATGAAAACATGCATATGCATTGAAAAATCTGCACAACTGCATTTTAGTCTGAGACCTAATGGTACTTTAATCATATTAGAATGACTTACAAACCATGAACATCTATTCTGAAATGATACAAATATTAGATAGGGTATTAACCCCTGGCTATTGTCAGGTGTAAGATTCGGTAAATATAACAAAAAATTTATACATGAACGGTAAAATTAATACATCAACCAACTAAATATTAAAATCAATATAAATAGGAAATATCGACAATGTACCTTTTTTGTCGCATAGCCTCTCTGGTGCTTGTATTACCACCTCAGAAGGACATGAGCCTATATCTGATTTGGGTAAATCACAAACTCGATGAACAACTCGGACTGTTGCTTTGCCATCAAAATCCAATAATTTTTTTCAAGTGATGCTGCCAAAAGCAGTAGAGCATCAGCATGAAAAGGATGGTAACACAGAAATCTCTATGTAAGAAAAATCACTGAAAGTAACAGCCTTGGTAAGGATATCTTGTGTTCCATCTCTCGGTGTTCTTATTTTTTTGCCACAGATAATTAACAGGCATCAGATTCAGCAAGCATGAATTTTCTAAATGTTACAGATAACGGCAGGCACTACTAAATAACCATCTCAATCCCTAAGACATTACCACATGCCATGATCTAAATGTCGATGTCAAAGTCTTTTACCTGCCACAGGTCGATGGAGTCAAAATACCTTGCCTATTGAGCCAAAACACAGGGAAACATAAGAGGATTCCTTCCAAAATCAAGCAACAGGCCCTGCAAGGAGAATTTGTCTAAAATGTACTGGAAACCACTGAAATGGGACCAAGTGAAGGATGCCGAGGATAACTATACAGGCAGCTTCAGCAAATGGATGGAAGAAATAGCCTTCTGCAAGAGATCCTGAGCTGCCTCTGCCTGTTCTTTTGAAATGACTGTGGACAACATAGATTTCTGCAATAATGAAAGCCCTGAAAAAATCATTTGACACACCAATATTAGTACTGAATAATAGTACTATGAAAGCACATCGTTAAACTTATCTCTTTTTTTCTTTTAGTAAAAAGATCAAATAATCAAAGTTTTAATGAAGTTCGTAGAAATATTGCTCAAAAAGTTCACAATATACAGAGCAGACCAACCACAACCAGGACAACTAACTTGTTGACATTTTGAGCTGAGTACCCATATAAGTAGTTTCTACCTTGATCAAATGGATACTACGTGCTTTTATCAATTAGGAGTCCAAGATAAATTCACAAATAATAATCAAGATTGAACAGAACTGAGCTTTGAATCACAAGGTAAATAGAAAACCAACCTACTATGAGCTCAAGATGACCAGTTCCAGATGCACAATAAGCCATAAGATCACGCAATAGTTTTGCCACAACACATTCACTTAATGTGACTCAGTGATTAGCATTATAATATAGGAATACCCAAAAACCCTGCACCTAACAAACTGAAAAATTAAAGGCAGCCTTTCGTTATATATATATCAGCTTCACTCTTCGATAATACGACAATTGAAGCACCATGGACAGAGATGCAGTAAATAAAATACTTAAGTTATATATCAAATTCAGATAATCTAAGCACAAAGGACATGGATAGAGTAAATAAAGAACTAAGCTCTTTGTACTTTATGTAAATTCAGCATCAGTTTCTTATCAAATATGGGAAATTGGTGCGGTAAAATGCACTGCTGTGCAGAATCTAGCCTTCAAGTCATAGATATGGAGTCAAATAATTTCCAGGTTCTAAGAGACCTTGGGCGAGGGGAAGACGGAGAAGGTGAGCATCATGCGGTCCGAGTACTCGTTGTGGATCTTGGAGATGAGCAGCGGATCTTCCAGCGAGGGGAAGATGAAGAAAGTAGAGGCACACTGACCTTGGAGGCAGTCGCAGTTCTCGGCCTCCTTGCGGACAACGTCGAGGACGAAGTCAATGAGCTCGGCGCCCTCGGTGAGTGTCCCTTGGCCCAGTTGTTGTCGGCACCGGACTGGCTGAAGACGAAGTTGTCGGGGCGAAAGATGTGGCCGCAGGGGCCAGAGCGCACTGAGTCCATGGTGCCGGGCTCGAGGTCCATGAGGTCGGCGCACGGGACGAAGCAGCCGCATGAGGCGTCATTGTAGTAGATGTTGACGCGCTCGAGCTGGAGGTCGGAGCCGCCGTTGTAGCGGGCGGTGGCGTCGATGCCGTGCTCGGCACAGACCACCTCCCAGACCTTGGCGCCGATCTGGTTGCCGCACTGGCCGCCGCGGGGGTAACCAGGAGGGAGGTAAGGGCGAGTAGATCGGCGGTGCAACGACGGCTGAACAGATCGGCGGCGACAAACCGCCGTCGGGAGAGGGTCGCCGGAGGACGCCCGACTCCATCTCCGCGGTGGACGGCTCCATCTCCGCTCCTGCGCGTGAGGGGAGGGGGGAGAGATCGATCCGATCTGATCTGTGCGTGCGCAAGTGGTGGCCTGCTCTCGCGAGTTCAACATGACGGGGCGGCGGGGGAGGGGGGAGGACGGGGCGGCAGGGGAGGGGGGAGGAGGAGGGAGGAGGGAGCGGCGGGGGAGGAGGAGGCGGCGGGGGAGGAAGGGGGAGGGGGAAGTGGCGGCCGGCGGGTGAGCGGGGGAGACGGCGGGGGAGGAGGGGGCCGCGGCGGGGGAGCGGGGGAGGAGGGGGAGGCGGCAGGGGAGGAGGGGGGAGGCGGCGGGGGAGCGGGGGAGGAGGGGGAGGCGGCACGGGCGCCTGCGTACGCGCGAGACCGCGAGAGGTGCGAAAAGACAAAACTACCCCTCCATTCGAGCGACCTGTGCGGGCCGAGCGCACGCGAACGTGTCGACCCGCCGCTGCGTCCACGCCGCCCAAAACTCTGTGGTGCGAGCAAACGGGAGCTGGTTTTAATTTCTCCCGATACGCAGCTTTCTGAAGCGATTTTCCCACTCCTCTCACTCCTGTCTCGCTCTGGGGATAAGGTGGGGTGTAACACTCCGGCTTAACCAAAATCCAGAATGTCACCAACAACTACAATTAATATCAATTTAAACTATTAACTACATATTACCAATAACTATGCTTCAGATAATCTCTCAACGTAATCATGAACATATAAATTTTAGCAATACGAAAATCATTTATTGACATTAAAATAAACCAATTAACAATAAACTAAATCAATAATAAATCTAACCAAAGGGAATTAATAAGTAGCGTCAACATAAAATCATTAAATGCTAAAGAGAAATTATATTCATCTAAGGAATTCATATATAGTAAGACTTATTTCTAATGATGAATAAGTGCTCACTAAGTGAAAGAAAGACTATAAAATGCAAGATCAACCTGTGCTATATCCCGCCTATGCATGTCGCCATCAATAAACACCTAAAAAAAACAAAGCAAAGGTGAGGAACTTAGAAAGTATACAATAGAATAATAAATGAGACAACATCATTTAACAATTCATGTCCATTCACCATTATCTCAATTTCACATATTTATTCTCATCAAGTTCCATACATATATCTCACTTTCTCAATTCTCTTTTCATGAATGCAATGTACATGTCTCGACTTCTCTTCTACTTATACCGATATAGTGGAGTGTTACACCCGTCGGTGTCTACTCAAAACCGCTCTTTTTCATGAGGGGACCTCAAGCTCGACCATTTTTATATGGGAACTTCATATCTACCCTTGTAGAGTGCCTACTAAAGTAGGTCTTTCCCCACTCCCATAGGGTGTTTACCAAAGTAGGTCTTTCTCTACCCACTTCTGTGGGTCGCCCACACAAAGTAGGCTTTAGAGGGCCACAAAGGTTACCTCTTTATAACATGAATGCTCAACACACAATGCAATGATCCTTTATTAGTTAATTATCAACATTAATCAATTGACAATATCATCATTTTAGCCAAAAACATCATCATTCTACCGTAAACATGTGAGCGTTATAAGAATAAGTAAATTCATGTGAACCATCATGGCAAGTATTTATTCAAACATAACAACAAGTTCAAACACTCGAATACCATTCTATTACGCACTTGTCTTTTCTAGTTACGTGAACGGGTTGATTAGAAGATGACAACAAACCCAATGCCACTCCTCGCACAGTAAACACCCAATCTAAATAACAAGCTACATCAGTATAAGAACAACAATTAAACAACATCGCTCCTACACACTTTCCAAATCTGCAATACTCCCCTTTATTGGATTGTGACCCCTTGCTGTCTCATACTAAAAATAGCAAAACTTTCGACTCCAAAGCTCTAACATGGCAAACCATACTAGTTTTGAAATCTACACAAAGTTTTCTACAATTTCTTAGTTCGCCACAATTTCTGATTAAATCATTTAACCCACGTTTTTAACCTAGAAGACTGTTCTATCATCATTTGCGCAGCAGACTTAATAATTTCATATCTATTAATCAAGCAAATAGAGTAAACCATAGCATTTTTAGAATCTATAGAAAGTTAGCTATCTCTTTCTAGTTATGCCCAAAATTCAATTCTGCCATCTACCAAATTCATTTAATAGTTTTCCATGTCTGCGTCTAGTAGCAATCGGTTTATGGACAACAGTCTTTCTAAAATTATAACTTCTATTCTACCCAACCAAAATTCATATTCTTGTACTCTTTGAAATCCTTAGATAATTATCTACAATATTCATGTAGAGCAAAAACCTAATTGATCCATTGAATAATTTTTATCTAAAGTCTACCATAATAGCAACAACAAAAATCATAACTCTTAATCTAATCAATCAACTGACATGATTAAATACTCTATATAAATCTAACAAAATTCTCTATAACTATCTAGTAGATGATATTTTATATTAAAACTTAATAGTACCCGAAATCATAATTGAAAGTTATGGCAATGAACCCAATTTGCTAACCGAACCTCTAACACAAAGCTCGCTAATTTATCTTTAATCCTAACTCTAATCTCTACTAAAATTGACAACTAAAGAGAAAAAGTCCAAATTATTACTTAGGTGAAGAACGTCAAATTCGTGACTCGTTTCTCTCTTTTCTTCCCTTCTTTCGCCTGATTTTTTCCTCAACCGCTCTTATTTTCTTGCTGTTTTTCCTCCTGCTGGTGTGCACAACCCCGTGTCAACTATCGGCTGATCACCCAAAATGTGTCCATGGTAGCACGTAGTGTGCACTGGCTTGTGGGTGGATGGTGCAAGCAAGTGCTACGTGCAGGCAATGTGCTTGGCGTGTAGCGATACGGCAAGCACGGGAAGAAGTTGATGATACGTGGCGAGTGCTGGTAGTGCGAGCGAGCTCATGCATTGGCGTGCTGGCGATGTGGCTTCAAGTGCGGGTGACATGGCATGTGCAGATCGCTCGACGCATGGTTGTCAACCGGCGATGCAGGCATCTAGCGATGCCGTGCGCTAGTATTTGGCTAGTGTTAGTGGCGGTAGGTGCTAGAGCGATGGAAATTGGTGACGATAGCGATAGAAAAATCTAACGGCGGCTAGGTTTTGGGTTCTTTTTTCCCCCACATTATTTTTTATCATAGCACCATTCAATTGATCTCGAACTTCTCTCATATAACTCGTTCCCAAAAAATAGCTCTCTAGAAATCCAATGCATCTCATTTTTCAATATCCCTTTTTTCCTCTAATTACGCATAGTCTTCAAGAGATATTTTTGGAATATTACATAGGGAGTCATGAACGCATTACACACTCCACTCCTCTTACTCCTATCTCGTATATGTATCTCTTACTCACTTCCCCGTCCATCGCCCCTCCTTCTAAAATGCTCTTCTTTTGACAACTATTATTTATTTTCAACCAAAAGTCATCATTCATAGTAAAAAACCATCAACCATAGCCAATATGGACCGCCTAGTGGTAACTGGTAAGAGCTTTTCCCTCTAAGTGGCAGGTCCCGTGTTTGAACCACCACACTACAATTTTGTTTTGACTAGTTAGAGACCCGTACGTTGCAACGGAGTCATAAAAATAATGAGACGGAACTTACTGCCTGGCCAACTTCACACATCGAACATTAGAGAGCAAGCGACAGAGAGAGAAGGGTGGCCAGAATGCGCGAGGAGATAGGAAAAGTAGAGGGGTGGGCGGTTGTATCCTAAGAGAGAGGAGGAGAGATACGAATGGTCTAGATCAAATCGAATGGTTGAGAAAAGAGGAGGGAGAATGGACCAACCACCAACTCATACTTTTATAATAGTAAAGATTTGCTACGAATATGTGGTACCACATGTCATAGAGAGTAAAATATCAAAAATTTGATAGACAAGGTGGGAAGAACCAGGTGCTTTCTTTTGATGAGGTTAAGGAATTATGTCTCTTTTAACCCTTTATAATTTAAATTAAAATGAAATAATTTGACTGAATTGGATTTTTTTGTGGGTGACGAAAGGAACAAGATTTTTGAAATTTCATTGAAATCCCTAGTTGTGCATGCCATTTAATAAGGATTTGTATGATATAATGATATTAACTTTTTCTTAGATTTATTGCTTAATGTAACAACCCTAATTTTTGACTAGGTTTAGCCACATTGTTGGCTGTCAAATTTTTCACCTAGATTTAGCCCCGTTGCTGGCTACATCACAATGGCTAGGGAGCAATGTTGATTGAGAAATGGTACTAGCAAAAACCTTATTATGCCTAGTCAATTGTTTTCCAACATGGCATTATAATAATTTGTTAGTCATTTGTCGAGTGTTCGTTTGTGCGTTCAATAGTTTGGTGTGACCGATTAGTTGATTTTAGTCTAGAAGACCTTGAACTCTTTATAGGATATTCTTTCCTCAAGGCATCAATTCAATTTGCATTTGCATAGCATCAGCTTTTATCAAAGCAAATTTTGGAAATAGTTTTAAAAAATCCTTTATCAAAGCAAGTTTTGAAAATAGTTTTAAAAGAAATGTCTATGTGCTTTGAGAGCACACAATATTACTGTAGGAGGCTAGACACTTGTTTTGAGAAAAATAAACTTAGCTAATTTAGAAAAACAACTTTTCTCTTAATTCTTACACACTCCTGAACCGAACCAACACACTAAGGCACAATTGTAATAGAAAGAGCAAATTAGAGAGTTGCAAAAGTATTATTAGAAAAGTTAGAAAATAATTTCAGCAAACTAGTTTTTTTTCTTCTAAAAATGATCCAATTAGGCTACACTTGCAAAAGGACCTTGGATTGATACTTTACAAATTGACCCAAGATTTTTATAAAATTTCATATAGGCCGAAACTTGGTAATTAAATAAGAATCACCTTGGTAAAACTTCAAAAATTTATTAAAGGTAAAAATTTTCTTTCGTGAAACATCAAGTCAACTTTTATTCATAACTACCACATTAGTATAAATTACAAACCATGCCATCAATTATGAAATGCCCAAAATGCCGACTCATGATATGAGGTGGCAAGACCATATTTAATAAACATTTTATTTCACAAAACAAATGAAATTGTTTTCAGATTTTTATAAACTAAATATCCTCCAAATTCTAAAGTTTTCTGAAAATGCCATGGCGATGAAGTTATCAATTTACCCTCTAGTGCTTAGGTGTCCACTTAGGTGGCATATACATGCCATGAGGTGTCAAAGAGAGAATATTTTCATCCTTTTCCAAAGAAAACATTTCATAAACAAATTGGTAATTTGACATGAGAATTGACCTATAGTTAGGGCACTAGAGCATTGTAAAGAAAGGTTGATAGCATCAAGGGTGAGCTCATCCCTCTTCTCTTCTTCATCTTCTTCCTTTCTTCTTTCTTGCAAACCCTAACTCCATGGCTGCATAGGTGGGGATTAGCCAAGGGAGGGAAAGGCAAGGACCAAGGAAGAATAGAAGTGGAAAGCTCAAGCATCCATAATATAGACATCATGCATCACTAGGGCAAGCTAAAGGTTAAGGGCCTGTTCGGCAAGTCAAAAGCCGGCCAGCTTTTGGCTTTTGCTACAATACTTATCTTTCAAAGGAGTATTTTCTCAAGACGGGGTCTACAAGTTAAACGATCTACACGTTAAAAGCTCAACATCTGTACCAACCAAAATCACAAGTGAGTATCTGTCTCTCCGTAATCTGTACCGTAAACAGCCAAAATTCAAAAATTTTAGCCAAAAGCCACAAGCCGCAGCAAAAAAGAACATGCCCTTTCTTCTCTATAGGTCCCATCCTTCTCTACTCTTTTTCTTAGCAAGTATTCACTATATGTTGCTGCAAATTTGGGGTGCATATTTTGCACCCATCATGATGTTTTACATTTTACATTTTTGGCCAAATCAAGGTGTGCATATTTTGCATCTCATCATGATGTTTTTGATGCATGTTCATGCATTTAAATGTTGTGTGATGAATGTGTTCTAGGAATTCTTGATGTACGTGTTGCATAGGTTGTACATGTAATATGCTCTTAGAGTTTTATCATCATTGAGCTAGATGCTAAGGTCTTTATGTAGTATCATGTCATTATCAAGAATTTCCTTGAGTTCTTTAGCAAGACTAACATTGTAAATCTAAAAAAATGAATAGCATGTGTATGTCTTTATTCTCAGTTTCTTACTCTAGTACTTCATCTTTAGCTCATATAGGTAGGAACAACGATGTAGTATCATGTCCTTTGGATTGCTTTTAGATACGTGCAAGTGTAATGATATATAATATATCAGGCAAATTCGTTAACACTCATTAATTCAAAAAGGCATCAATTTGGAAAAGAAGTTATTGATTTAGCATGTTGAATCAATCAAGGATGCAAAGTCTTAATCATGGATGGAAAATCTCAATCATGTAGCCTGGGCACCGTGGTGTCCCTGTTATTTATACTATATATATATATATGTGAGATTAATAATGAAATTAATCAATTATTGCTATTTGGGTCTAGTGGGCCAAAAATGAGTGTACTCGAGTCATAATTAGAGCCTAATCCAAATTAGACTCCAAACCAATACGGGTTTTAGCCAAAAACCCTAACCCTATTTATCTCCCCTATTTTTTGTTCTCAGCTACAGCCTTCTTTTTCTTTCTTCTATGAGGGCTTACAAGCAGCCACAGTTTTTCTTTCTCCCATGCACATCCTCTTGCGTGCGGCTCCTTCCTATATGTGAGTTCCTATTGCCTCCACTGCTGTTTTGTTGTTGCCGCTCCATGTAGTTGTCGCTAGTGCATGCTACTAGTTGTTGTCAATGCTTTGTTAAGCTGAAGCAGGGAAATGGGGCAATATTAGTAAGGGAAAAAAGACCAACGACAAGGTGCAAAGGAGCCAGTGACATAGAGAAGGGAAAGAAGAGAAGGAAGGAGAAGAGAAGAAGAAAGAGAAGAAAAGGAAGGGACGAGAGAAGTGTTTTGCGTATCACCAATTCCAATGTCCGATCTTTAGGGTATTGATCCAAACCTTTTCGCTACCACACATGGGATCATCATAGATGGTTTGTAACCCCTCATCAGACACGACTTTTGAACCGTCTGATTTATTGTATCAGTGATATCTGGTAATTATCATAGATGGCTCCCAAACTATCTGGGATAAGTCAGAACATAGATGTTTTTTTACAAAAAAATTGTCTGTGATATATTACATATCACAGACAATTTTATAACATAACCATATGTGATTTTCAACATATCACAGATGGCTAATTCAAGAAACCATCTATGATGGTCTACATATCACAAACAGTTTTGTGTTAAAAACTGTCAGTGATAGTTCATTGCATACATAAATTTTTTTTTCTGTTTTTCAGCTAGCCATGTCCTCTAAAAACAAGCAAATGGATAGCATATAATGCAAATCTTATAGCACATGACAATCATTACACAGATCTCACAAAAAGAATATATTGCAGCACAGTGATATACAAATGATGAGTTTGAAAATGAATGAGTTACAATTGAATGAATTACAACTGAATGAATAGTTACAATTGGATAAAATATTTGAACATCTATTAACTGATGTTGCTGTAGTTTAACTCTCCCTTTGGTTTAATGACCTCCTTCATCAAGAAGGTGGAGACTCGTCCTCAGACGTTAGAGTGTTCATTAAGATCGAATGTTGTTGAGTTGATTGTCATGCCTTGTAGCTAGGAGGAGTGAAGTCATAAGCGCGCACGCACACACACACACATATAAATTGGTAATTAGAAAATAATTATTGCTAGGTTGGTAAACCTTTTTATCATTCATCTTAGCATCCATAATTTTCTGCACATGACGGCAAATGTAAAATCCACATATGTTGCCCTGTAGCTGCTAGTGCCATTGCAAAAATAGAATTACATACATAGGTATAGTCAGTTGTAGAGACATTATTACAAAGTGTGATATAGGATTAGTGTGTTATGGCAGGTACCAAAAATCACTTCATGTGTCACAGTGTGGTGCTGTATTTTTTGTGTCTCTCTCCGTTGGCAACGTAAGCACTGAACGACCTACACAATTCCAAAAAGTTAGTCTCGGCCATTGTAATCAAAGAGAAGACTAAAATAGACTTATGTATGGAGGAAACGAGTTTACTTGTCAATTATTTGTTGCACACGGGTGAAGTCATGGTCTTTTTGGATTAGGAAATCAAGCTATATTACCTTGCTCCACTTTAGTACAATCACAATCAGAATCCAGTGCTACCTACTTATGTATGTCGCTATAGTCATTTTACCTAAGTTCATGTTGTGTGTGAAGTACAAATGAATTTTATGTAGCAACTAGTATGAGAGACCATGTGGAGATATCCCCATGTTTGTGATGAGTAATTGACGGTTGGTTTAGAGAGTTTGAGTTTGTTTTGGGTATTCTAGGGTTGAGTACCTTTACTTGTGCTAATATTGATTATGCTGTTTCGTGCGGTGCTATATGACGGTTTGCTTGTCTGTGTGACTGCAGGACTTCGGAGCTAGGTCATGGTGAGGCGAGGAGGACCGGGACTAGGCACAGGAGGTGTTGAGGTCCAAACGGTCAGTGATGCCGAAGATGATCGAGGCTGGTGAGGTGGTTGCGAGTCGGGAGACGAGGAACCGGAGCTGGAGCTACCGGTGACGGACACGACGGGCGACGATGAGAGAACCGGGACTAGGCTCAGGGAGGAGTCGGAGGTCCAGACGGTTGGAGGTCGGTTGCGGTCGTGCGCGACGGAACAGACTAGGACTAGACTCAGGTGGAGTCGGAGGTCTCGGTCAGTGTCGAGTGGACACGACACGCAGCGGCGAATGGATCGGAACTAGGCTCAGGGAGGAGTTGAGGTCCAGACGATCGAGGTACCGGTTGCGGGAAGCTTCCGGGAAGGTGCTTGAGGGCAATTTGGTAAATTGACTCAAGTTTTGGTTGGAGTGGCTAGTTCACTCCAATTTGGGTTGCTTTGACTTGTTTCCTTGTGTGGAGGAGAGTCAAGTAGTGGGTTGAGTATGCCACTTCTTGATTTCCCTCTTCAGGGTGGACCTTGGCCTTCATATGTAGAGGAGAAGGCAGCAGGGAGGGATTCCATTCCTGTAGAGAGCTCAAGAGAGGGTGTGTGTACTAGTGTGAGCTTTAGCAGTGAGTGCTCTATGTGTGAACCATGTAGTGAGGTGGTTATGAGCTAAACCATTTGTAATCATTCATCTCTCTTCCTCAATTTCAATGAGAATCGGTGTGATTGAGATGCTTTAAGTCTTTTCTGTAATGAATTTCAGTTTCAGTCACTATTCTGCTCTTTCTGGTCTGAGATGATTTCTTGAGTTTAGATTTGATTTTTGGGCTGATTAGCATTGAAACCATTTGCTCTGTTATGGGAAAATCCTCAAGGTCAAGTGACTAGTTCATTCCCTAGAGCAATTGCAAGAATCAATGAGCTTGCTCTTTTCTCAAGTTGAATCCCTCACTTCCTCTGTTTTGATTCCCTAGGGTTTGATGTCAGGGGATAGTGGATTCTTTTGATTTCTCTTCAAGGGATGTCATGAGATTTGTGCCTCTATGTTGTGATATCATTTCCAGATGAAATGCGAGGCCTCATGAGCAAAGAATCAAAGTTTGGAAAGAAATTAGGAAATCTGCTCTAGTTTTCAGGTTTTTTTTTGTCAAAAACTTGGTTCCCTGCTCTCTTGATGAATTTGTTTGATTCCTAAGGCCTTGGTGTTGTTTAGAACATGTTCTTACTCTTTTGGCTCGAGGAGAACCGAGGAAAATCACAAATTTCATTGATTTGAGGAAATCTCTGCATTTTTCAGAGCTTCATTCTGTTCTGTCCTCGAGAAGACCGGTCAGACTCCTAACACTAGCGGTCAGACCACTACGACCATGGCGGTCTGACCGGACCCTAGTAGGTGGTTTGATCGGAGGCAACAGGGCGGTCTGACCGGCCCCTAAGAGGCGGTCTGACCGGCCGAGTGCCTGCGATCAGACCGCCCGAACCACTCCAGTCTGACCGGCCCTGCAGACTGCTGCACTCTGTGTTCTTTGTTGTTGAGTTTCTTGAGTTGCTTTGTTCTTCCATGCTTCTTTCTCGTAGTTGTCCAGTGAATCTCCAAAGAGCATGAACCTTCACTCTTCATAGCTTTTGTAGCTATCGGAGAAGGAGAAGCGTGTTGTGAGAATACTTTGGAGGCATTTTAAAGAGGCACCATTCACCCCCCCTCTGTTGTCATTCCCGATCCTACAATTGGTATCAGAGCCGGTTAGCTTTTCTTGATAGATCTTTAACCGGTCTGTGAGCAATGACAACAGATAAGTATTCCACCAAGCCCCCGATCTTTGATGGGATCGACTATCCCTTTTAGAAGAGTCGGATGGAGACCTATATTCAGGCTCAGGGCTATGTGATCTGGCGCAAGGTCAAAACACGCTTTGTTATTCCTGCCGATGAGAACATCAATGTGGCGAACATGCCCAATGTTGAGGCGAATGCTAAGGCAAGGAACATCATCATCCAAGGTTTGAGCCGAAACGAATTTGATCGCATTTCTCATCTTACGTTGGCTTTTGATATTTGGGTGACCCTCGATGCTTACCATGATGGCACTACCCAAATAAAGACGGTACGACAGGACCAGTTCAAGCGAGATTACAACAAGTTTGAAATGCTCGCTGGCGAGTCCCTTGATGAGTGCTTTGCGAGATTCCACAAGATTTTGAGCAACCTCCGAGCGGTCGGTCTCACATACACCGACTCGGACAACGCTCGCCAAATGCTTTCGGCCTTGGATTTGCGTGTTTGGGAGATGAAGGTGACCACCATCAAGGACACCACGGATCTTTCGACTTTGACTCTTGATGCGTTGTACTCACGCCTCAAGACTCACGAGATTGACATTGTCTCTCGCAAGTCGAAGTCCCAATCGATGGCTTTGGTCACTAATCCCAGTTCGACTTCTGAGTTTCCTTCTGATGTTGTTTCTGGTTTCTCTCTTGCTGCTGTTTGTGGGATGAGTGATGACCTACTTGAACAGCTTCCAGAAAGCCAGCTAGCCCTCTTAGCTAGAAAATTCTCCCATGCATACAAGAGGGTTAGGGAGAGAAAGAGAGGAGGAGGTCAAGTGATTTGCTTTGAGTGTGGTGGCCCCAACCACATTCGAGCAAACTGCCCCAAGCTGGAAGGCAAGAACGACTATGGCGGTTCGAGCAAGAACGTCTACACCGACAAGAACCGCAACAAGAAGCCGCCAAGCAAAGAGAAGAAGTTCCGCAACCTTGGCAAAGCCAAGAAGCTCTTCCACCACGTCCTCACCGCCTTCGACGACCTCGACCTGAGCGAGGTGGAGGGGTGGAGCGACGACGATGGGAAGGACGATCAAGATCCCAAGATGGTGATGACTTCTCCGGCATGTGCTTCATGGCCCTTGAGGGCGACATCAGCGACAATGACCTCTATTTTGACTCCGATGAGGTATATCCCTCCTACGACTAGCTCAATGAAGTTTTTCTTAAGCTAGGTAAATTTCATGCTAGATCTAGAGCTAGGTGTAGTGAGTTGGAGAAGGAAGTAGAGAGATTGTCACGGGAGCTTACTTCACTTATATCTGCTCCCTCCCGTGACGACTGTGATGTATGCTCTGCTTTGCTTGGTGACATGGAGAAATTAAGGACCTCTCATGATAGTCTGTCTTCTGAGCTTGATATGCTTAAGGTGGAGAATGTTAGTCTTTTAGCTGAACTAGAGATGAGTAGGACTGTTGCTCTTTCATCTACTATTGTTGAGACTACATCTTGCACCTCATGTGAGGATAAGGACAATGCATTTAGAGGTCTTTATACCATGCTTCTCGATCTGCCTGAGACTTGTGAAAGTTGTAATAATTTGAAAATGAACCTAAAAAGGGCAGATCATAAAATTGCTGAATTACAAGCTTTTCTGCTAGAGCCCATTGCTTCATGTGGGAATTGTCCCAAACTGACTGCTGAGCTTGAATCTGTTTCCAAACAGTTACAACAGATGATTGACAACAATAACAAATTGGCTCAATATGCTTCTAAGGACCCTGTTAGCTCACCATGCAATAACTGTGAAAAACTAAAATTTGATTTAATTGCATTGGATGAAAAATGTGTGAAGCTAACTAAGGACCTTCTAGAGAAGCCACCATCTGCTTGTAATATGTGTGCTGGTGTGGGGACGAAGCATGAGGGTTTGGTAGAGACGCCTAGTGACGTGAACCAAATGGCTAGCAGTAGGACTGTCCCTTCTGAGACGGCTGTGCGTGCACATGCCTTCCGTTCTTCTGCTGTTGGTTCTTCTTCTACTCCCTTACCTTCTGCTGTCTCTTCTTCCCCCTGCTCTTCTTGCACATCTCTCTTTCGGGAGTGTCAGTATCTAATGAACACTCTAGAGAGGTTTGTAGGAGGCAAGAAGAAGCTAAATCTTATTCTAGACCAATCCAAGATTTGCAAATTCAATCAAGGTCTGGGATACAATTTTTCTGAGGATGTTAGGAAGCATCCACCTGCTGTTCTTAGACCCATAGCAGCAGGTGTGATCGAGATTGAGCCCAGAACTAAGAAATTTTGATACGGGGAGGGGTCCCGATCTTCTCAGTGAGAAACTGTGAATAGTTGATGCGAAGTAGACAATGTTGCTAGTTGAACACTCGCGCCAATGCACGAACCCTCAACTCTTCGGAATACGCCCAAAACACACCGGATAATTGTTCGTCGCGAGACCACAAACGACGAACGCCAAGTCCCCAATTCCCAATGGAACGACGGCTTGACCTTGAATTGCAGAACAAACAATGGATCGTCTAGTTCTCTCTCAAAGTCCTCGCATGAACTCCGGTGTTGAAAGAACAAGCAATAGCTATGTTTCAATCTTATGCATAAAATTGGTCTCCCCTAAAGGCTACCAATACAAGGCTTATATAGCCCCTTGGGATGTCCATATGGTCTCCAAACCAAGTACAACTCAACCCTATATGGTTTCGGATACGAACTCTCACAAAAAGGAAACTATATTTTTCACTCATCATATTGTTTTGCTCATAAAGTTTTATCTATGATGAATTTGAAGATGGAACTAGATCCATTGCGTAGCCCTTGAAATTATCTTTCCAACGAGTACAAGAACACCTGAATTGGACTAAGTTCGTGAAAGTTATGACCTTTTTATGTATCCAAATTGAATCCTGAGTTGAATCCGAGTTTGAATTGGGTTGAGCACGTGGGAAGTCCGAATTTGGCTTGAAAATCTTATCCAAAACTTGTATTTTAAGTCCTTGGTCTCTTCCCTTTTGCTCTCCCAAGTCTTCACATGAGTCATACCTAAAGAATACATAAAATACTAGCATGAGGTAGTATTTCAAGTTCATCATCAATTAAAGGAAACTCCTTAAGAAATAAAAGCACCTGTTTGTTTAAACGCTTGGCTCTTGCCCTCGTCATTGGGCCCTCTGGTTCTTGGTTATTCTCATGCATGCTTGGAGTGGAAGATGTATATGTAATGGGGATGTCCTCATCAGTATGTGCATGACCACCAATAGGAGAAGATGCATAAGTGTTAGGGATGCCCTCATCATCCTCCCCCTCTTGAAAAGGTGTCGTCCTCGATGCTGGATCGTCACCACCAAAGAAAGGTGATAAATCAACGACATTGAACATAGAGCTCACGCCATAGTCATCGCCGGAAAGCTCTATCTTGTAGGCATTGTCGTTGATCTTCGCAAGCACCTTGAAAGGCCCATCACCGCGCGGTAGTAACTTAGACTTGCGACGTTCTGGAAAATGATCCTTGCGGTAGTGTACCCAAACCAAATCACCTGGTTGAAAAACTATCTTCTTCCTTTTCTTGTTCGCCTTCTCAGCATAGTACTTGACCTTGTGCTCTATCGCTTCTTTTTGTCTTGAGATGCAATTTCTTCACATATTCAGCTCGCTTGGATGCCTCCATATGAGGATGGTGTTGACTAGGAAGCGGCAACAAATCAAGCGGCTTAAAGGGCTTGAAACCATAAACTACCTCAAATGGACACATCTGCGTAGTGGAATACACGGCCCGATTATAAGCGAATTCCACGTGCGGCAAATAATCCTCCGACTCGCGCAGATTCTTCTTGATCATGGTCCGGAGTAGCATCGAAAGTGTACGGTTCACCACCTCTGTTTGACCATCAGTTTGGGGATGACAAGTTGTACTGATTAACAATTTCGTCCCCAGTTTACCCCAAAGTGTCTTCTAGAAGTAGCTCATGAACTTCACATCGCGATCCGACACAATAGTACGTGGCACGCCATGTAGCCTCACGATCTCCCTGAAAAACAAGTCAGCAATATGCGACGCATTGTCGCTCTTGTGGCACGGAATAAAGTGTGCCATCTTCGAAAAACGATCCACAACGACAAAAACAGAATCACTCCCCCTCTTAGTTCTAGGCAGTCCTAAAACAAAATCCATACTAATATCCTCCCATGGGGCATTGGGAACAGGTAAAGGGGTATACAAACCGTGTGGATACAACTTCGATTTCGCTTTGTGGCAAGTAATGCATCGTTTCACATACCTCTCCACATCTCGCCTCATCTTAGGCCAATAAAAGTGATCGCTCAGCATAGACAACGTTTTCTCATGTCAAAATGTCCCATTAATCCACCTGCATATGATTCCTACAGTAATAGCAAACGCACGAAGGATTCTGGAACGCATAATTTGTTAGTGCGAAACAAAAACTCATCATGGATGTGAAATTTATCCCAGCCTTTTCCCTCTTTGCAACGTGCATAAGGGACAGAAAGAACAAGAGTATAATCTATTATCAAAAGTGGTTCCCCTTTTACAATGGGGGTCTACCCCTCAATATGTAGTCTCAGCCTAAGGCTATTCAACACTAAATTTTCCATGTGGTACTATTCACGCGCAAGCTACTGTAGCGCGGTATTGTTCACGGGCCTAGTACTGTAGCGCGGTACTGTTCACGGCCTGGTACTGTAGCGTGGAACTATTCATGGGCTAGATACTGTTGCGCGTACTGTTCATGCGTGGCACAATTCATGGACCGATCATTGTTCATGCCATGGACTTGTGCTTCCTTGGATGACGGCCACATATTCTTGATCTCCATCCATCGTTGACTCTTCAAACCTGAGCGCAAGTAAAACATTGTTTCTATGTAGTATAAAATTCTCATTAAAATTAATGACATTTTCATTAAGGAGCAGGTTTACCTGAGATTGTAGTTTCTTGGCTCGTGCTCTTGTTATTGATCCTATTATTGAAGCCTCATTACTAGCTTTGGCATTACTATCGATGTCCTCATCAATTGTGTTATTTCCTTTGTTTCGCCTAAACCAAAAAAAATCCGATCGCTACAGTGCGTAAACAGTACTGCTACCGTACCATGAACAGTACTGCTACAGTACCGAAAAAAAATTTCCGTTCATCTTTGAGACTAGTCTTTGATAATTGCATTAAGGGCTACTCTTGGTATTAATCTATATTGCTGAAATTTCTAGTAATTGTGCAAAGAAACGCTAAACATTAGTGCCAACCACATGTACAAAAAAAAGAAAGAAGATGAAGAGCCTCGACAAAAAAAAGTGAGTGTTGGCCAGATTGGGGTTATCTAATTCTACTATATAATTTTAGATTGTGTAATGTATGTAATTTAATTTCTTGAGCAATCTCGTGCCCTTACATTCATATCATTGCAATTGGCTAGCGTCTCTTCTAGTACTTGGTCAAAACGAGCTATCTAATCTTTCATTTCAGCTTGCCTCTAGTTAGCTCATTTCTTTGTTTGCGTCGAGTCACATTGATCTTTGCGTGTGCGTTCATATACTTCACTTAAATCTTTTGGATCAACACTTAGGCAAAGTATTCTAGCTTGGATTATTACTTAACTTTACAACATCAAGAATTTCAGATTGCTAGGATATATACTTTCATACCAAGCTCCATCATACAACCGTTGTTGTGCAAATAGTGAACACTCTTGAATTCGCTTAATCATCACCTTGCTGTTGTCACTTCTACCAGGTGTAAGTTTTTATTGGCCTTAATTCACTTCGGAAGGGTAAGAACTTTACTTGGGAGAGAAAATAGTGAGATTGAGTGATTTTCACATATATATGTTGCATAACTAACCATGACAGGATATTCAATAATTCGTTTCTCTTGGTGTGAACAAAATAGGAATGAATCTTCAGTATTTCGTTCCTCATGGTTAGATTCCAATCCCAATAATTTGTCTCTTCCGTTCTGTGGAAGTGAAGATCCAGAGGAGTATCTTGAGTGGGAATAGAGATTGGAGAAAGAGTTTAGTTTTCAGAAGCTTCCCAAAGACCAAGAAGTGAGGCGAGCCGCTATGCATTTTAAAGACTATGCTTATAGTTGGTGGCAACAATTATCTGGAAAACGATTCATTAGATCTTGGTCAGATTTGAAGGTAATCATGAGAATTGAATTTATGCCAACCTATTATGAGCGGGAATTGATTTACCATGTGGAGAGCATCACACAAGGGAGCAACACTGTTCAAGATTACTATAATGAGCTCAAGCGTGCATTGCGACGTGCCGGTGTCACTAGTGCAATAAAAGAACATGTATACTTCAAAAGAGGCTTGAATTGTAAGATCGCTACTGCACTTCAATATAAATATTTTAGTAGCACGTATGATCTTGTGAATTGTGCTATTGAGGAGGAGAAGAGACTTATGGATGCGCGTACACCACAGTTTCATCCAAGCCCATACTTCAATTCTTATACCTCAATAAGTGTGATACATGGGAAGATGACCGAGCATGGGATTTTCCCTTCAGTCAAGAAGACATATAGTGCTGCCCCATTGCTACAAACACCACTTGAGATGTATCAAAACCCATGTAAGGATGAGTGCCACATAGCCAAATTGAGTGAGAGTGATAAAAATAGTGAGTTGTGTGATTCCACCAAACGTGAGGTTGAGAGCATCCAAATGGAGAGTGAGAGGAATACACAAAAAGAAAAGAGAGAAAGAGATGATAGGAAAAATGAGATTACTTTTTATACAAACGACTTACTCTCTACTTCTAGTGTTGCTTCTCATATTATGCAGGTTGACATTAAAGATGAGGAGTCGAATGTTCCACAACCGGTACCATTGGAAGTCAAAGATGAGAAGATAACCACAGTTGAAGATGAAGTACTTGCTGCTCCGTTGTTACATCATGACGATTTGATACCTACAGCACCTGCATCAACTGAAGAGAATGATAAAGGTAACCATATTGGTGCTGAATTTATTTGTGAAAAGGTGAGTAATTGTGAGAACTCATGTGTTCAATCTAAAATTCCATGTTCTGAAATTTCTTTGGTCAATTTACATAATGTGGAATTAATTACTCATAAGGAAGTTCTTGCTAGAATATCTCCTGATGATTCTTTATATTATATCATGTTCGATGATCCTAAAGAACTATCTAGTGTCATTGAGAATGTTGCTGAAATTTCATGTTTAAAATCACTAGTTAGTTCCTATGCCTACACATATAAGTTCAATTTGATTGGAGATTATGGTGTAGATGACAACTTTTATGTTTATCGAATATTCATTACATGTGATAAGCTTGCTGAGTTGAAATTGCATATTTTGGACAAACAATTTTTTATACCACGTCATGATCGCAACGAGATGAGGTTTAACAATAGTGCTTGCTGTTTACAAAGATTTCTTGTGCCTACTTGTTCCTCTTTCGATGAACAATCATATACAAATAATCAGAGTAGCGCAGTTGAAGCAAGGAATGCCCTTAAAATTTTCTCTTCCATATTTGAACCGTTTGATCTGGTTTTGCGCATTAATGACTTATCCACGTACTTCACAAAGTCGAGGATGACTTTTTCTTATGGAAGGGAGAATGGTGTGAATAAAAACATTGCAATGTATGCGTTTGATAGCTGTTGTAGTATCAATTGGTTTGTGCAAAACAGTGAGAATGAGAATGACACAATAATTGATTCATACATATACCACGCATATGTGTTGTTATTTTTGCATACTACACTTCCAAGTAATAATAATGTGAATGACGGAAGGGGTGTAACTGACCAATACATATACCATGCATACACATTGTATTCTTTGTTTAGTACAATTTCAGGCTATCAAAAGCCGAGGACGACTTTTCTTGAAGAAGGGGAGGATGATGCGGATACGCACATGTTTAGCACTTTTAAGTCAAATACATTATTTCACTGGAAAGAAGTATTGAGCCGCATTAAATATTGTCAGGTGAATTTGTTTCTTAATGAATTTCCTTCTATTTGTGGGAACGATATACTACCTTATGCCAAATTCTTGTTTATTATTAATTGTGATGATTCCGGCGCCAAAGCAATGGAGAAGCCCATGCAGCTGATCAAGGAGGAAAGAAGCCTATGCAGTGGGAGAGCAAAAAGGGAGGAGCCCAAGGACTTAAACCACAAGTTTTGGATAAGATTTTCAAGCCAAATTCGGACTTCCCATGATGTGACCACGCCACAAACACATACGACAATAGCGCCCAATATAAAGATTGAACCAAAGGTGAATTCGTTTCTTCAGCCCCAACATATTTTAAAAGAGAATATGATACTACCTAATGATGAAAATATATATTTTTACAGAACACGTCACTTTTACACCAATTCAAGCAAGAGTTCAAGATGGACACGTTTTGGAATCCAATTCAGCCTCCAGATCAATTCGGAGTCAGCCTGACAGGCCCAACTTCAAATGTGCATAACTTTCACATATGAACTCCGTTTGAAGTCCACGAGTACTTGTTGGAAAGATTTTCTCATCCTTTTTTCAATGGATCAGGTATCAACTCTAAATTCCATCTGTGCGCATCACAATCATCAAAAGAGTCCGTATTGGAGAAGTACTGGAATCGGATTCGGACTGCTGCAATGGTGCAAGTTTAAACGGACGTAACTTTCTCATACGGACTCCGTTTGGAACGTTCTTTGACTTGATGGAAAGCTTATCAAGTATACTTTCTAAAGGAGTCAACCCCATCTTCAAATTCTAACTGAGCCGGCCGCAATCATCAAACGAGTCCGTGTTGGGCACGTACTGCAATCGGATTCGGACTGCTGCAATGGTGCAAGTGTAAACGGAAATAACTTCCTCATACGGACTCTGTTTGGGACGTTCTTATACTTAATGGAAAGCTTATGAAGTCTATTTTCCAATGGATCTAACATCATCTTCAAATTCCATCTGAGCCAGCCGCAATCATCAAAAGAGTCCACGTTGGTTTCTAAGTCCTAGTCAAAAAAGGTGCTGCGCCACCACCACTTGGGCCCATGGGCCTTGTAACCCTAGGGGGTCGTTCTCCCTATATTGGAGTCGCCGACTCCATTGCTAGGACTTGGATTTCGTTGAGTTTAGGTTTAGCTATTATGCAAACTTCTGTTCTTCAGTTGTGTCGGACGACCACCTGTTAAGACAGTCGTCGGAATCCCACCTTTTCACTCAATGTCAATATTTGCAATTTCAGATTGCATGTTATCTTGTTCTTGCGTATTTCTTCGATTGCATGCAGGAATAGACCTTCGTGGTCAGGTCAACCGCGTTCTTGGCACGGTTGATAACATCTTGGGTTGGTTCAGCGATTGCTAAGGCGCAAGCGACGTCGTACGGTTATAGTCGGATCGCAAGGGTCACCTCGACCAAAATCGATAGTTATCATCCTATCGGAAGATCGGGACACCCATCGCCTCATCAGTTGGTATCAGAGCTTCAATTGACCGGTAGTAATTTCTTGTATCCCTAGTTAGTAGATTGGTTTTTATTTCCTATAGTCCAAAAAAAATTGCCCCACAAAAAGAGTTAATTTTCGCTGTCCAAACCCCGTTGTGCCTTTCAATCTGTTAGTTTTGGTTTGCTAAATTGAATTTGTGTCTGTCTTAGCATTGTCTAGTTGCTGGTCATATCTTTGTTCCATTAAAAATTCAAACAAAAAAATTTCCCACCCCAAACCCTAATTCCAATTCGGCTGATTTTGCCTTCCTCTGCAGCCGCCACCAACAATGCCATAACTTTTGATTCCGAGATTATTTTTGAGTGAGACTTCTGCCATTAGATTCAAAACTTCATTGTCCATCTATCTGTGAAATTTCACGTCATTCCAGTAAGTCAGTTAAGAGATATATGCGGTGAAATTTGACCCAAATTTCTGAATTGAATCTGCAACAGTCGGCACTTGTGAATTTTGTGCGAATGTTTTGGTCGGTTTCCAGAACTTTGCCCCAAAACAAAAGTTGTAGAAAAAGCCGTCAGAAAACAGAGAAAGAAGAATCATTGAAAAAAGGCAACTGACAAAAAATTTACGGCCGAAATACCGACGTGCTGTCCAACGGACAGAAATCTTCAGTTTTAATGTTTTGGGTCAATCCTTGTGTTCTTCAATTCCAGATTGTATTCAATTGAATTATCTTGTATTTACCACTCCCATACATTGCCATACACTTATTTTTTCCTTCTTTGGTTGATCAGCAATATAGGCTAAGTGCTAGATACGAACTATAATTCAATTTTGTGCAATTTCTAAAATTAATTGGTTGTTTTTCTTTGCTACAAAATACGTAGCCTATCCAAGCTCCACTTTTCTACTAACCGAACAGGTCTCACTGTACCTTGCAATCGCTTTACTCATCACTTGAGTTAGATTTATCACGAACCAGCCACCGGTTGCACCACCTGTTTGCTTTGGTAAGAACTTGTAAGAATTTGGTAAGAGCTTGAGAGATGCATTACTTGAACTGAGTCTCCATATCCTAGTAGTTGATAGGAACATATACTTGTGATTTGTTTCCTTGTTTGCTACTAACCATGGCAGGTTCACGGGATGATTATGAGATAGATCCATATCTTCTTTGAGCCATTGACCGGGAGCGCAAAGAAATTCGCGAGGAAGATGCACGCTTAAGACAAGCTTCTTCACCATGGGAGGTATATGATCGTGATAGTGCGTTTGGTAAAACTAAAATCACTTTGCCATCCTTTGCTGGTAAATTTAATCCTGATGCCTATATTGACTAGGAGATCGCGCTAGATAAAGAATTTGAATATCATGATTGGTCTGATAAGCAAAAGATTAGAGCTGCCACTAGTGTTTTTATTGATGATGCAATACTTTGGTGGAAATACTTAAGTAGACTTGGAAGAGTGCCTCAAACGTGGCATGCATTAAAGAAACTTTTGAGAGATCACCATGTTCCTAAATATCATGTTGATTATTTGCTAGCTAGATTGCAACGTTTAAAACAACGATGTAGAACTGTAATGGAATATTATCATGATTTAAAAACTTGTTTATTGCATTGTGGCTTAGAGGAACATGCTGAAGCTACAGAGAATAGATTCTTACGTGGGCTTAATAAAGAAATTCAGGACCTTCTCATTCACAAAGAATATAATTATCTCCCTCATTTGTTTATACTTGCTTGCAATGTTGAATGTCAGATTGAGAAGAAATTGAGAATGCTTGATGATAAGAAACATGAGAACAAATCCTTGTTTGTGCATTTTTGTATGACTAACAACTTGCAGGTAGTTGAGAACCATATCGAAGACGAGCATGAACTGATTCAATCATCGACTCCATTAGTTGAGAACGAAGATGAGAAGATGGATGCACCTACATCATCTGAGGGGAGCCAAAAAGGTAAAAATCAAAGTGCTATCATCACTCACGGTGAGTATGCATGTGAAGAACTACAATTATGCACTGTTCATGCTATTTTAGAGCAAAATTTAGTGGAAAACAACTCTGACATGCCCATATTTCAAGTAGAGAATTCACACCGCATTGATTTGAGTGTTGAGAATGAGTTGAGTGCATCTTGTCAAAAAATAATTGAATTGCCTGCTGTTTTGAGTGATTCATGTGATGAATTAATCACATACAATGATCATGTGGCTTTGGTTAAATATAAAGATGTTTTGACCAGAATTTCTCCTGCTAATTTATTGTGTTACATCATGTTGGATCTACCTATGAAATTGTCACATGCTATGGAGAAAGTTTCTGAACTTGCATGTTCGAAATCATTAGTGCCTACACCTCTAGGTATAAGTTTACTTTGATTGGAGATTATGATGTAGAAAATCAATTTCTTGTATATCGAATATGCATAACTTGTGGTCACATGGATGAATTGCAGCTTGTTGTTTTGAACAACAACTCTTGTATGCTCAATCTTGTTCATTATGAAAGAAAAATAAAATTTAGTAATCATTCAATGCCTATGTGTTCTTCTCTTGTTGAACCATCTAACATTGACAATCTGAATAATGAAATTGATGTATGGAAGAACTTGCAAATCTTTTCACCCTTACTAGATGAATTTGCTATTGCTCAATTGAAATCTGATTATATGGATAAACTTTGTTTGATTCCAAAAGTTGTAGCTTTGCCCGTATGTGCCACCACAACAAGTTTACAACTTCAAAGATTTAAATTGCATAAATGCTTCAGTTACATTTGCAAAACAAGTTGCAATAATTACTATGTGAGAAAATTTGATTTGTTTATTAACATATATGATTACTTTTGGGTTAATAATACAATGAGCTTTTATGATTGCTGTTGTGTTATAACATTAATTGTGCAACAACGAAGACCTGTTAAAACGGATGACATATACATATACCATGCATACACCTTGGTTTCTTTATTACCATACTTTCAGTTTATCAAAAGCCGAGGACGGCTTTGTTTTCAAGAAGGGGAGGATGATGAGGACTTGACCCCAATGGATACAACCTATTTGCTATGCTTGTTGTCTCAATTACAAGAGCTCCTATGCATCGCTTAAATTATCAGGTGAGCTCGTTTCAAAGAGGTTTTACTTTGTTTCATAAAGACTTTATGATATTACATAATGAGAGTTTGTTGCGTTTGTTATCATGTACCGAGATTTATGATCATGATCATGCAATACGTGAGACTACACATATGTTAAAACCGAGGACGGTTTTCTGTCAAGAAGGGGAGGATGATGTGACCACGCCACAAACACATACGACAATAGTGCCTAATATCAAGATTGAACTAAAGGTGAATTCGTTTTTTCAGCCTAAACATATTTTAAAAGAGAATATGATGCTACCTAATGATGAAAATATATATTTTTACAGCACCACGTCACTTTTACACCAATTTAAGCAAGAGTTCAAGATGGACACGTTTTGGAATCCAATTCAGCCTCCAGATCAATTCGGAGTAAGCCTGATAGGTCCAACTTCAAATGTGCATAACTTTCACATATGAAGTCCGTTTGAAGTCCACGAGTACTTGTTGGAAAGCTTTTCTCATCCTTTTTCCAATGGATCTGGTATCAACTCTAAATTCCATCTGTGCACAACATAATCATTAAAAGAGTCCGTGTTGGGGACGTACTGGAATCGGATTCGGACTGTTGCAATGGTGTAAGTTTAAACGGACATAACTTTCTGATATGGACTCCGTTTGGGACGTTCTTTGACTTGATGGAAAGCTTATCAAGTATACTTTCTAAAGGATTTAACTCCATCTTCAAATTATATCCGAGCAGGCCGCAATCATCAAAAGAGTCCATATTGGGTACGTACTGCAATCGGATTCGGACTGCTACAATGGTGCAAGTTTAAACGGACATAACTTCCTCATACGGACTCCGTTTGCGACGTTCTTTGACTTCATGGAAATCTTATGAAGTATATTTTCCAATGGATTCAACCTCATCTTCAAATTCCATCTAAGCCAACCGGAATCAGCAAAAAAGTCCACATTGGTTTCTAAGTCCTAGTCAAAAAAGGTGCTGCGCCATCACTACTTGGGCCCATGGGCCTTGTAACCCTAGGGGGTTGTTCTCCCTATATAGGAGCCACTGACTCCGTTGCTAGGACTTAGATTTCGTTGAGTTTTGGTTTAACTATTATGCAAACTTCTGTTCTCCAAAGTGTCGGATGACCACCTGTCATCAAGACAGCCGTCGGAATCCCACCTTTTGAACTCAATATCAATATTTGCAATTTCAGATTGCTTGTTATTTTGTTCTTGCGTGTTTCTTCAATTGCATGTAGGAATAGACCTTCGTGGTCAGGTCAACCGCGTTCTTGGCATGGTTGATAACATCTTGAGGTTGGTCCAGCGATTGCTAAGGCGCAAGCGACGTCGTACGGTTGTAGTCGGATCGTAAGGGTTACCTCGACCAAAATCGATAGTTATCATTCTATCGGAAGATCGGGACACTCATCGCCTCATCATCCCACGTGCTCAATCCAATTCAAACTCGGATTCAACTCAGAATTCAATTCAGATTCGGTTCGGGACAGCCTAATAGGCAGTTACTAAAAAGGCCATAACTTTCACAAACGGAGTCCGATTCAAGTGTTCTTATACTCGTTGGAAAGATAATTACAATGGCTACGCAATGGATCTAGTCCCACCTTCAAATTCATGACGGATAAAAATTTATGACCGAAACAATATGACAGGTGGAAAATATAGTTTCCTTTTTGTGAGAGTTCGTATCTAAAACCATATAGAGTTGAGTTGTACTTGTTTTAGGGACCATATGGACGTCCCAAGGGGCTATATAAGCCTTGTATTGGTAGCCTTTAGGGCAGACCACGTTTGGTAATAAAATACTCTTGTTCTTTTTATGGGCGACCCAACTTGAGGGAATTGGGAGTTTGCTGAAATCAAGATCGTTCAACCTATGACACTATCCTTGCTAGCCAGATTGTGACAACTCCTGCCATCAATGATCACCTTGCACACCTTACCCTTATCAAGCTTTGCCCATGTCTGAAACAAATTGCACCGCTGTTCGAGTGATGGCGATGGCATCATACTAAGCATCTTGGGCGTGCAAACAATGGAATACTGCTCAGTGTTAGGAAACTCAGGATCGCACTCACATTGTTCGATGTCATCAATGTGCAAGACTGCCTGTGCATTAGGCGACTCAGCATCACTAGCTGAAACATAACTGCCTTCCTCTGTGATAAGCATAGTTCAGACATTTGGGCAGTCCCTCTGAAAATGGCCAACGCCCTTGCACTTGTGGCAAATAATGTCACGTGAACGGCCTGTTGACCCCATAGACGAGGTCGCACTAGCAGCGGGTGATGCGGATCCACCTAGCAAGCTAGCTGAACCCCGTTGCTTTGGCCCTGATCTTTCACGATACGCCTTGTTGGATGCCCTCTCCAAGATGAGCGTTCTCCCACGCACACTGCAGCATGTGAACGAAGGGTAGAGAAACCGAAGTTTCAGCGAGTAGAATCCAACACCACAATTGGATTCAACACACCAAGAGCAATTCCTCGATGGAAATCTCAAGATCACGCCAACAATGGCCACCAAACCATGATGATTTTCTGGTTTCTATTTCTCAAATCATAACCTAAGTTACAATGGGGCTAAGGCCCTGGCCTTATATTGGTGCATAATGCACGGCCTTGATTACAACTCATGCACTACTTGGCCTAAGGCTGAAACAAACTCCAATACGAACTAAAAAGGAAATACCTAAACTGCTACTTCTAGTTTCTCTCTCAATTTTCGACTTGACCGTGAGGATTATGTGGCTGGAATCTCATCTATTATGTGGGGCTTCAAAATAGCTTTCCAACGAGTCCAAGAACGCCCAAATCGGACTCCGTTTGTGAAAGTTATGGACGTTTTAGTATCGGTCTTGCCAGCTGTCCCAATCCGAGTCCGAATCGGCTTCAAATCTTTATATATTTTGTTTTCTTGTTCAAGGGGCTTCCAAATCTATTTGGAACCTGAAAAGGAGTCCTTCTCAACCTTTAGAAAGCCATGGTATGGTCGGATTTTATTCTTACTTGCATTGCAATACTCGAACTCTTTATGTTTGGCAAGTCTCGCGCGTCTCTCCGGACAGCTCGTGCAACATCCAATGAAATTGCCATAACTTTGTGTAGGAAGCTCCAAATCAAGTGCCGTTTGATTCGTTGGAAAATAGACTTCATTAGATTTCCAAATATGTCTCTTGTGCACATTAGAAATCTCAGAATTGGTATTCAAAGCTTCTTGAACATTATGCACAGAACTGCAAGCACTAACCAAAGTTGTAGTGCTACTTGGTGCCACATCAGCGGGTGCCATAGGTCGATGCACCGGTGATGGTGTACTCTCCAGCTTCTTACTTGCGGAACTGCGCATCGCCAAATTGCTTGCAGCCGAAGTGCTCCTGTGGTTGGCTGTTGTTATATGGCTGTCCCGGACTGGCTGAAGAACGTGACTGGGCAGCGAACCGTGCGTCTTCAATCACTTGTCTCTCGGCTTCACGTGCTTGGTGCAGCAACTCAATCATATCATTATAGGGATGGTGATTGACGATGCGTTTGACAGCATGATTCATGCCAGCTAGAAATCTCGCCATGGTCTGTTCTTCATTCTCGCGGACATCTGCATGTATCATGATAGTCTCCATTTCTTTATGATATTCATCAATTGATTTCATACCTTGTTGCAGCCCTGTCAACTTCTCAAAAAGTGAGCGCTTGTAGTGGCGAGGTACAAAGCGTGCCTGCAAATGCTGCTTCATCTGCTCCTAGGTGATAATCGGCAACTCATGGCGCTCCGTGCGCTTACGGACGAACTGCTTCCACCAATGTGTGGCATAATCATTCGAGCCATTGGACGCAAGCATCAGCTTCTTCTCATTGGAATAGTGTTCATCCAAAATAACTTATCAACTTTCAGCTCCCAAGTGAGGTATTGTTCCACATCTATACCACCTGAAAATATAGGAAGATTAAATTTGGGCTTAGCGACAAGATCCTCGGCTTCGTCGTAGCGAGGACGCTGTACGTTGTTGCGGTGGTGGCGCTGTCAGTCATCGTAGTCGTCGACGGGGAAATCGTCATCCCGGCGCTTGACCGCGTCAGCACACCTCCTCTGTGGGCACCCTGTGGTGCACCTCCACCCCTGGCCACCGTTGCCTCGGCCAGGCCCATGTGCCTGAGGGCATGCCGCGGCTGCCATCCCGACGTTTGGCGGCATGGCCATGCGACGTGCCTGTTGCTGACGTCGCTCCTCATCCAGACGAATAGCATGCTCCTCCTCTGATACGGGGTCGCCCGATCTTCTCGTCGTAGGATCAAGATACTCACGTGGATTTGATGAACCATAGTGATCTCCCGTTGCCAATGCAAGAGTTAGCACACTATAATTCGCCCAACCACACGTGTTGAACTTCACGACCACCGATTAAGTTTCATCGCGCTCCCAATTTCCAACTGAAAGGTTGAACGATCTTGATTTCTGCAAACTCCCAATTCCCTCAAGTTGGGTTGGCCATAAAAAAGAACAAGAGTATTTTATTATCAAACGTGGTCTGAGCCCTAAAGGCTGCCAATACAAGGCTTATATAGCTCCTTGGGACGTCCATATGATTCCCAAACCAAGTACAACTCAACCCTATATGGTTTTAGATATGAACTCTCATAAAATGGAAACTACATTTTCCACTCATCATATTGTTTTAGTCATAACTTTTTATCCCTGATGAATTTGAAGGTGGGACCAGATCCATTGCGTAGACCTTGAAATTATCTTTCTAACGAGTACAAGAACACCTAAATCGGACTCCGTTTGTGAAAGTTATGGCCTTTTTAGTAACTGCTTGTCAGGCTGTCCCGAACCGAATCCGAATTGAATTCTGAGTTGAATCCGAGTTTGAATTGGATTGAGCACGTGGGAAGTCCGAATTTGGCTTGAAAATCTTATCCAAAACTTGTAGTTTATATCCTTGGGCTCTTCCCTTTTTGCTCTCCCACTGCATGGCTTCTTTCCTCCTTGATTAGCTACATGGGATTCTCCACTGCTTTGGTCCCGGAATCATAACAATATTCAACCAAATAATAAACAAGAATTTAGCATAAGGTAGTATATCGTTCCGACGAATAGAAGGAAATTCATTAAGAAACAAATTCACCTGACAATGTTTAATGCGGCTCAATACTTCTTTCTAGTGAAATAATATATTTGACTTAAAAGTGCTAAGCATGTGCGTATCCGCATCATTCTCCCCTTCTTCAAGAAAAGCCATCCTCGGCTTTTGATAGGCCGAAATTTTACTAAACAAAGAATACAATGTGTGTGCATGGGATAGGTATTGGTCAGTTATAACCCTTCCATCTTTTACATTATTATTACCTAGAGGTGTAGTAAGCAAAAAGAACAACACATATGCGTGGTATATGTATGAATCAATTATTGTGTCATTCTCATTCTCACTGTTTTGCACAAACCAATTGATACTACAACAGCTATCAAATGCATACATTGTAATGTTTTCATTCACACCATTATCCCTCCCATAAGAAAAAGTCGTCCTCGACTTTGTGAAGTACGTGGACAAGCCATTAATGGGAAAAATCAGATCAAACGGTTCAAATATGGAAGAGAAAATTTTAAGGGCTTTCCTTGCTTCAACTGCGCTACTCTGATTATTTGTAGAAGATTGTTCATCAAAAGAGGAACAAGTAAGCACAAGAAATCTTTGTAAACAGCAAGCACTATTATTAAACCTCATCTCATTGTGATCATGACATGATATAAAACATTGTTTGTCCAAAATATGCAATTTCAACAGCAAGCTTATCACATGTAATGCATATTCGATAAACATAAAAGTTGTCATCTATACCATAATCTCCGATCAAATTGAACTTATATGTGTAGGCATGGGAACTAACTAGTGATTTTAAACATGAAATTTCAGCAAGATTCTCAACCACACTAAATAGCTCTCTAGGATCATCAAACATGATATAGTACAAAGAATCACTAGGAGATATTCGAGTAAGAACTTCCTTATGAGTAATCAATTCCACATTATGTAAATTGAGCAAAGAAATTTCAGAATATGGAATTTTCATTCGCACATATGAGTTCTCACAAGTACTCACCGTTTCACAATTAATTTCAGCACCAATATTGTTACCTTTGTTGTTCTCCTCAGTTGATGTAGGTGTTGTAGGTATTAAATCTTCATGATGTAACAACGGGGCAGCAAGTACTTCATCTTCAACTGTGGTTATCTTCTCATCCTTGACTTCCAATGGTACCTGTTGTGGAACATTCGATTCCTCATCTTTAATATCAACCTGCACAATATGAGAAGCAACACTAGAAGTAGAGAGTAAGTCGTTTGTATAAAAAGTAATCTCACTTTTCTTATCATCTCTTTCTCTCTTTTCTTTTTGTGTATTCCTCTCACTCTCCATTTGGATGCTCTCAACCTCACGTTTGGTGGAATCGCACAACTCATTATTTTTATCACTCTCACTCAATTTGGCTATGTGGCACTCATCCTTACATGGGTTTTGATACATCTCAAGTGGTGTTTGTAGCAATGGGGCAGCACTATATGTCTTCTTGACTGAAGGGAAAATCCCATGCTCGGTCATCTTCCCATGTATCACACTTATTGAGGTATAAGAATTGAAGTATGGGCTTGGATGAAACTGTGGTGTACGTGCATCCATAAGTCTCGTCTCCTCCTCAATAGCACAATTCACAAGATCATACGTGCTACTAAAATATTTATATTGAAGTGCAGTAGCGATCTTACAATTCAAGCCTCTTTTGAAGTATACCTGTTCTTTTATTGCACTAGTGACACCGGCACGTCGCAATGCACGCTTGAGCTCATTATAGTAATCTTGAACAGTGTTGCTCCCTTGTGTGATGCTCTCCACATGGTGAATCAATTCCCGCTCATAATAGGTTGGCATAAATTCAATTCTCATGATTACCTTCAAATCTGACCAAGATCTAATGAATCGTTTTCCAGATAATTGTTGCCACCAACTATAAGCATAGTCTTTAAACTGCATAGTGGCTCGCCTCACTTCTTGGTCTTTGGGAAGCTTCTGAAATCTAAACTCTTTCTCCAATCGCCATTCTCACTCAATATACTCCTCTGGATCTTCACTTCCACAGAATGGAAGAGACAAATTGTTGGGATTGGAATCGCACCATGAGGAACGAAATACTGAAGATTCATTCCTATTTTGTTCACACCAAGAGGAACGAATTGTTGAATATCCTGTCATGGTTAGTTATGCAACATATATATATATATATATATATATATATATATATATATATATATATATATATATATATATATATATATATATATATATATATATATATATATATATATATATATATATATGTGTGTGTGTGTGTGTGTGTGTGTGTGTGTGTGAAAATCACTAAATCTCACTATTGTCTCTCCCAAGTAAAGTTCTTGCCCTTCCGAAGTGAATTAAGGCCAATAAAACTTACACCTGGTAGAAGTGACAACAGAACAGTGATGATCAAGCGAATTTAAGAGTGTTCACTACTTGCACAACAACGGTTATACGGTGGAGCTTGGTATGAAAGTGCTTATCCTACACAATCTGAATTTTACGATGTTGTAAGATTAAGTAATAATCCAAGCTAGAATACTTTGCCTAAGTGCTGATCCAAAAGATTTAAGTGAAGTATATGAACGCACACGCAAAGATCAATGTGACTCGATGCAAACAAAGGAATGAGCTAACTAGAGGCAATGTGAAATTAAAGATTAGATAGCTCCTTTTGCACCAAGTACTAGGAGAGATTATATAAATGTAAGGGCACGAGATTGCTCAAGAAATTAAATTACACAATCTGAATTTATGGACTAAGAACTTACCCAAATTGCGTCCCCTGTTTTTTTTATTCTTTTTTTCTTCTTCTCTCTCTCTTTTTTTGTCAATCTGTGACTTTTTTCTTTTTTTTCTTTTTTTTGTTTCAAAGGCCAAACTAGATTTAATGGTCTCTTTGAATTTGCACAGGTCACAAATATTCAGCAATGTGTAAAATACTCAAGAGCAGCCCTAGATGAAAAAAAATATCAGCAAGATTTTTTTTGGAATTTTTGATTGGACACAAAGATTAAGCTACGCAAATAAACACGAATGATCATCACCTAAACAAAATTTCTAATGGATCAAGACTTAATAAAACTCACGAAAATAACAGATGCGAAACTAGGGTTTGGATTTTTTTTGTTTTCGGTTTATGGACTATAGGAAAGAAAAAACAATCTAAAAGTAAGGGTAAATAATCCTACCGAGTAAACTGCGCTCTGATACCAAGATGATACGGGGTCGCCCGATCTTCTCGACGTAGGATCAAGATACTCACGTGGATTTGATGAACCGTAGTGATCTCCCGTTGCCAATGCAAGAGTTAGCACTCTATAATTCGCCCAACCACACGTGTTGAACTTCACGACCACCGATGAAGTTCCATCGCGCTCCCAATTCCCAACGGAAAGGTTTAACGATCTTAATTTCTACAAACTCCCAATTCCCTCAAGTTGGGTCGGCCATCAAAAAGAACAAGAGTATTTTAGTATCAAACGTGGTCTGAGCCCTAAAGGCTACCAATACAAGGCTTATATAGCCCCTTGGGACGTCCATATGGTTCCCAAACCAAGTACAACTCAACCCTATATGGTTTTAGATATGAACTCTCATAAAAAGGAAACTATATTTTCTACTTGTCATATTGTTTTAGTCATAACTTTTTATCCGTGATGAATTTGAAGGTGGGACTAGATCAATTGCATAGCCCTTGAATTTATCTTTCTAACGAGTACAAGAACACCTGAATCGGACTCCGTTTGTGAATGTTATGGCCTTTTTAGTAACTGCCTGTCAGGCTGTCCCAAACCGAATCCGAATTGAATTCTGAGTTGAATCCAAGTTTGAATTGGATTGAGCACGTGGGAAGTCCGAATTTGGCTTGAAAATTGTTATGGCTACAGACCAAACAGAGAGAGAGATGGTAGTGGAGAGTGAGGGAGATGAGTGATGGCCCCTGGCTCTCCCCACGGCCTGTATCCATATATATGTACACTTGGGGAATGCTTTTACAGTTATACCCTTACATCTGGTTATCCCCTCCGGGGGCACTTATGTCATTACACATAGCCTACCCTGGGCCTTATAACCTCCTACCAGGCCTGCTGGGTTTAGGTGGGGGCCACCCCTACAACAGGAGCCTCTCATGGTAAAGGGCTTCACGGGGCCGAAGCCGTGTTGCCGAGTCCTTTGGCCCCTTCCGTCCCTGCGGCCTGTGAACTTTTTTGAACTTGACCTGGGGCTGCGGTGCAGCCGAAGTAGACGCGCGCGCTCCATCCCCTACCCTTCGAACGGGTGGCAGCGGAGCTAGCGCCTAGCCGAAGTAGACGCGCGCGCTCTGTCCCCTACCCTTCGAACGGGTGGCAGCGGAGCTGGCGCCTAGCCGAAGTGGACGCGCGCTGGGGGCGTTGCACCGGCGCAGGTAAGCGTAGCGGGCCCGTGAGCCGCCGCGTGTGCCTTAAGTGGTAAGGGACGCGCTGCGACGCTCGCTCTTCTGGCCGTCCACGTGGCGAAGCGTGCTTGGCGCGGTGCGGGCCTTGAGGCGTCGTGACCATTAATGCGACGGCGGACTCCCGGCGGTTGGACTTCTGCCGATTGGACTTCCGCCGGTTGGCTTCCCTGCTGTTGGGGTATATATACGGCGCTGGTGTGGCGTTGTTCCTGCATTGTATTGTGATAGAAGCTGCTCCCCTAAAATGGGCCCCTTCCGTGCATCAACATTCCTGGGTGACGCTGAGCGGAATGGGGGATGTTGATGCACAGAAGGAGGTCCATTTTTCTCGGGAGCTTGGTCAGCGCCGGTTATCAATAGCCAGCCGCGCTTCCTGCCCTCGCGCCGCGTTTCCGCATGCGACGGCAAGGTTTGCCCTGTTCTTCTTAACAGACCTACCTACAGTCGGTGTTCCTGATGGAGCCCGCCGCATTACCTTTTATGTTGATGCACTGTAGGTGGCATGTTAAGGAGATCGAGGCAGACTTTGCGGGACAAGACCCTCGCCTTTGCGGCGCCCCGCCGAAGTAGGCGCGCGCGCCGTCCCCTACCCCTCGAACGGGTGGCAGCGGAGCTGGCGCCTGGCCGAAGTAGACGCGCGCGCTCTGTCCCCTACCCCTCGAACGGGTGGCAGCGGAGCTGGCACCTCGCCGAAGTAGACGCGCGCGCTCCGTCCCCTACCCCTCGAACGGGTGACAGCGGAGCTGGCACCTAGCTGAAGTAGACGCGCGCGCTCCGTCCGCTACCCCTCGAACGGGTGGCAGCGGAGCTGGCGCCTGGCCGAAGTAGACGCGCGCGCTCCGTCCCCTACCCCTCGAACGGGTGGCAGCGGAGCTGGCGCCTGGCCGAAGTAGACGCGCGCGCTCTGTCCCCTACCCCTCGAACGGGTGGCAGCGGAGCTGGCGCCTGGCCGAAGTAGGCGCGCGCTTCGTCCCCTACCCCTCGAATGGGTGGCAGCGGAGCTGGCGCCTGGCCGAAGTAGACGCGCGCGCTCCGTCCCCTACCCCTCGAACGGGTGGCAGCGGAGCTGGCGCCTGGCCGAAGTAGACGCGCGCGCTCCGTCCCCTACCCCTCGAACGGGTGGCAGCGGAGCTGGCGCCTCGCCGAAGTAGACGCGCGCGCTCCGTCCCCTACCCCTCGAACGGGTGGCAGCGGAGCTGGCGACCTCGCATCGCGAACACCGCCTCGCGTGTGGTGACTTGAGATCTCGCGATGCGGTCCTGCGCTGTAACGGTTCCTGGGATCACGCCGGGCCCCGGTCTGCCAGGGTTAGGTTCCCATACCGTGCGACCCGCCCCGGCGTGCACAGGGCACGTGGCGTCTTATGACTGGTGCGCGGTGGGATGTAGACAGTTGCGTGCTCGTGGCCACTCGCCTCTTCCCTAGGCGAGGGGGACACGGGGCGGGCGATGAATGGCGCAGCGCCGAAGCTGTTGTGATCCCCTGGCCCATTAGTGCGCCTTTAACGACGGCTAGGGAGCGTCGTGCTGTGACGGCCCTTGGCGCTTGTGGTCGTGGCTTTTCAGCTTTGGGTATGGGGAATTGCGCTGGACGGGCGTTTGTACGACTGCGGTCGCGTCCCGTACGCGGACTGTCGCGCCACTTCGGTATTGGGGGGAGGTGGCTTAAAGTAGCCCTCGTGACCGCGCCCCCGCAGTTGCACGCCCCCTTCTTGCTTGCCTCGCCTTCCATACTCGCGTAGTATCCTCCTCCGCCACCAACCATTCCTTGTCCGCCGCCGGGTCGTGTTTTTGGAGCGCGTACTTCACCTCCAACAGCGAAGACCGCCGGCGGATGCCGCAAACACCACCCGCCTGACCACGCTTGCCATCAGACGCCATTGCTTCTCGGGGAAAGAGAACCATGCTGCCCTCCCCAACAGTAGCAGCAGCAGAAATTGAGGCGCCCCCTGCAAAAACTGCCACAGCGGAACGTTCGCCTCCGGGTGCCGTGGCCGCGGGGGCCTCTCCGGCGGCGACTGCTGGGGCGGTGTCGCTGCTGCCCGCCCCGGCTAAGCGGCCGTGTGTGAAGCCGGAGCTCCATCAGACGCCGTGGGGATTCGTCGTGGCGACGAGCATCAGAAGCTTGTGGGACTCCGATGCAGATGCCGAAGACCCTGCAGCCCGTGATCACGCCGCCCGTCGTGGAGGAACGGTCATCACCGACGCCGAATGCGGAGGCTTCTGCTCGCTGCGGGACCACGCTTTCTGCAGGGGCTCACGCCACCGCCGCCCCGTCTGGTGATAGGGGGCGGGTCCCCGCAGTCCTCCTGCTACCGAAGGTGGGGTGGCTTAGCTTACCCTGGTGTATTCTTGTGCGCCTTGCGGTGCTCATCCGCATCCCTGTTTGCAGTGTCGCTCATCCCGGAGGAGGAGCGCCCGGCGGAACACGGGACCCTCGCGCATGTGAGCCCCGCGGACTTCGTGCCTCCCCCGGAGACGCTGAGGGCGTGGCGCGGGATTGTGGATAACGCGGCTACCAGCGTCGACCAGCAAGTGCTGCAGGCCTACGGGGCGGGGCGCCTCGGGGACGCCTTCGAGGTGTCTGGGGTGAGGGTAAGTACTCATACGATCCCGCCTGGGCCGGCCGAGGTTGCTAAGTCTTTCCATTGTGCAGACGCTTGTGCTGGGGCAGGCCATGCAAACGGCCTATACTCGTGCCCAAAGGGCGCTTGAGGATAGGCTGCGGGCCGCCGAGGAGGAGCTACGCGAGGCCTCGGGAACCCGTTCCACCCAGGGCGCCCGCATCCGCCAGCTGGAGGCGGAGTGTGCCGAAGCGAAGGCGCACGCCGAAGGACTTGCTGCGTCCGCGCGGGGTCGGCCGCGGAGGCTGCGCAGCGGGAGTTTGCGGCAGAGCGGGATGACTTTCTGCAACAGGTCGCCTCGCTAGAGAAGGAAAAAGGCGAACTCGCCCTGGCTCTATCGGAGCATGATCGGACACTTGGCGAGGCTTCGATGGTTGCTTGGGATGCCATGCAAGCACTGGAAAGCCATCTCCAAGGGCTTGTGGCCAAGGTGCCAGACCACGCCTTCGGCTCGGAGGAGCTGTTGCGGACTCTTCGCTGGGTCGGAGCAGCCGCCAACGTCGCGCGCGGCGCTGCGACAACCTTCGGCAACCACTGCGCGTACACATCGGCATGCCTGGTGTGCGCGCTCCTGCAACACCGCGGTTGCACACACGTCGCCGGGCTGGAAGACCCCCAGCTGGAGATGCCTGGCGGGGCCGGGGTGATGTCCGGTGCCGTCCGCTCCGCTCGCCACGCCATCAAGCCCTTTTATGAACGAATCTGGGATTACGTCGGGGCAGACGCTGCACGGGTCGAACTCCGGAAGTCACTTTACGGGGAGGGGAGCCTCGGCCGATTCCTGGACGGGGTCCCTCGACGCGACGAGGGCGGCGCTGAGGCCTCCGAAGGTGCCGGGAACTCACAGGTGTGACGCTGTGGTGCCTGGGTGTAAGCGTGCGTTGTAATGCCCCCTCTTTTTGTGAATGGAGTACACGCTTGCTGCATGCATTCTGACTTTTGCCTATGTCCCGGGCAGCTTCCTTGCTGGGGCCGACTTCTTGCGGCCGACCTTGCGACCCGGCGACGCCTCAGACGCTGGCGAAGGGCCGAAGAGTCACTGGACTTTTGGGCGGGCCGACCTTCTTCCGGCGGAACCCCGTCCTTATCGCGTGTTAAGGACGAGCCTGCCGAATAGCTACTTAGAGCGGCAGGGATGTAGTCGGGCCACTGTACTTGGAAGATTTTCCCGATATATAGATCTCCTGATGATTAGAGCATGCGCGGTCGTACTGTGCGGAGCTGAGATCCCCACCTTCCAAATTCGCCGTTGGTGTGAACCGTCCGAGCGCTGCCTCCTGCTCATCGCCCGGGCGCTAATGCGCCCGCGGGGTTCGCGTGCTGAGTACTCCATGGAGCTAGCGCGTGCGGCGGCAGTTGTTGACACTACGACCTGCTTAGAGTCCGTAGCCTGGCGCGTGCGACGGTGGACCCCCGCACAACGACTTGTTTAGAGTCACGTGGACTAGCGTGTGCGAAGGCGGACCTCCGCACCACGACTTGTTTAGAGTCGCGTGGACTAGCGTGTGCAAAGGCGGACCTCCGCACGACGACTTGTTTAGAGTCGCGTGGACTAGCGTGTGCGAAGGCGGACCTCCGCACCACGACTTGTTTAGAGTCGCGTGGACTAACGTGTGCGAAGGCGGACCTCCGCACCCCGACTTGTTTAGAGTCGCGTGGACTAGCGTGTGCGAAGGCGGACCTCCGCACCCCGACTTGTTTAGAGTTGCGTGGACTAGCGTGTGCGAAGGCGGACCTCCGCACCCCCCACCCCGAGGTGGGGGTAGCCTCTGGTGTATCGCATATACCACGTGCACGCCGGTGCTGAGGCCAGCCTCTAGCGCGCAACGTCGGTACTCTGGAACTTCCGGAGCTAGTTTCCGTAGCACCCCCTGCGTACGCCTCCCAGGGTGTGCGAAGGCGAGCCTCAACGCGCCAAGGTGCGCGATTGGCAGCCGCGCAAGATTCGCGTGGGATCGGCGTCCACGTCTGATTTATACTCCGGAGAGTACGCACAGGGACGAAGTCCCTGGCGTGCGCGAGGTTCGCGTCTTGTTTATACTCAGTAGAGTGCGCAGGGAGAACATCCGTGTCTTATTTATACTCCGTAGAGTACGCACAAGAACGAAGTCCCTGGCATGCGCGAGGTTCGCGTCTTGTTTATACCCACTAGAGTGCGCAGGGAGAACATCCGCGTCTTATTTATACTCCGTAGAGTACGCACAAGGACGAAGTCCCTGGCGTGCGCGAGGTCCGCTTCTTGTTTATACTCAATAGAGTGCGCAGGGAGAACATCCGCCTCTTATTTATACTCCGTAGAGTACGCACAAGGACGAAGTCCCTGGCGTGCGCGAGGTCCGCGTCTTGTTTATACTTAGTAGAGTGCGTGCAGAGGTGTCCCCCCACACGTCTTTGTTTATACTCATGCCCACATCTTTGGCGGAGAGTGCACACGCGAACGTGCGTCTTCGTTTATACTCATGCTCGTGTCTTTGACGGAGAGTGCACACGCGAACGTGCGTCTTCGTTTATACTCATGCCCGTGTCTTTGACGGAGACTGCACACGCGAACGTGCGTCTTCATTTATACTCATGCCCGTGTCTTTGACGGAGAGTGCACACGCGAACGTGCGTCTTCGTTTATACTCATGCCCGTGTCTTTGACGGAGAGTGCACACGCGAACGTGCGTCTTTGGTTTATAGTCATACCCGCACCCCTGGCTACGGAGAGTGCACACGCGAACGTGCGTCTTTGGTTTATACTCATACCCGCAACCCTGGCTACGGAGAGTGCAGACGCGAACGTGCGTCTTTGGTTTATACTCATACCCGCACCCCTGGCTACAGAGAGTGCACACGCGAACGTGTGTCTTTGGTTTATACTCATACCCGCACCCCTGGCTACGAAGAGTGCACACGCGAACGTGCGTCTTTGGTTTATACTCATACCCGCACCCCTGGCTACGGAGAGTGCACACGCGAATGTGCGTCTTTGGTTTATACTCATACCCGCACCCCTGGCTACGGAGTGTGCACACGCGAACGTGCGTCTTTGGTTTATACTGCGAGAGCACACGCACGGGCGAGGCCTCCGCGCATGCTCGCCGCGTATTTTTGCACAGTGGTAATAAGTTGGCGACAAACGGAACTTTATTACATTCCCGTTTGCGCGGGTGAGCGATTACATAGGAGGGGGGTTACTAACCGTTTGCGCTCAGCGCGGCCAGAGCCTCTAGTAGCTGCACTATCGGCGGGGCTTGCTGGGTCGCCTCCGGGTGCCGCCGTGTGCCTTCGCACGGCGGTGCCGATCCTTGGTATGCCGCTACCCGCCGCGACGGGGACATCTGGTGCCGTGCTCGATACACCGGGCCATGTCTTGGTCGCCCCGAACGGTAATGACGGCTCGCGGCCCCGGAAGCTTCATGCATAAATAGCTGTGATGCGGTACCGCCCCGAAGGTGTTGAGGATTGGACGCCCCAATATGGCATTGTATGGGTATGGGAGGTCGACGACGTCAAATGTGGCATCTTCGATCCTTTCATTGTCACCCTGGCCGAAGGAGACTTGCAGGCAGATTTGGCCGAGCGCCCGTAGGGGTTGTCCACCAAAGCCTTGCAGCGGGACTCCCGATGGGCCGAGGCGACTTCGGGGGATCCCCATCTGGTCGAAGGCTGCCGCGAACAGAATGTTCGCGGAACTGCTGCCATCAACTAGGGCGCGTCCCACATCGCATCCCGCTATTACGACCCGGATGACCAGGGGGTCGTGGTGGGGAAGCTCCATGCCCACGGCGTCGGCGGGGGTGAACGTGACCTCATGCTGTGCCCAGTCCGGCGGTGCCTGTGCTGGATACGCCGCCACGTGGTGTAGCCTCCGCACGTAGGCCTTCCGCTGCCGTGCCGAGGCAAACTCCAACGAGGAGCCCCCGGAGATGACGTTGATAACCCTTCGGTGGGTGGCCTCCGGAGCCTGTAGCTGCAGAAAGCCCTCCTGGGGCTGCTGCACGTGGGCCTGAATCCGCAGAGGACCCTCATGGGGCTGCGTCCCTTGTGCCTGGATGTGCACGGGGGCTTCGTATGGGTGCTGTACGTGGGCCACCATGGGCGGACGTGCTTCCAGATTCCTGTCCATGGTGACGCTATCGCGGAGCGCCGCGATAGAGGTGCACGTGCGGGTGTCCTGGTTGCCGCGGCTGTGGACTACGCACCACAGCCCTTATTGTTGGTTGTCATAATCTCCACGGCCTTTATCGTCGTGGCCCCGGCCACGGCCGTGCCCCCGGCCGCGGCGCCCCCGGCCGCCCCGGCCCGTGGGAGCGCCTTCGTCGGAACCGCCTTCGATGTCGAGGACGTACCGGCCTCGCCGCGACTTCTGCTGGCCACGCTTGGGCCTATCGAACGACTCCTTGTGCAGGGCGTCCCTGCGGTCGGGCGCATCCCTGGACGACTCCTGCTTACGTTTTCCTTTCGAAGAACCGTCCTTCGGCGGATCTTCGGCTTTTGCCGAGGCTCCGGCCTGGTTGGTGTCGGAGTCCTCGCCTTGCCTTCGCCGCGCGTCTTCTTCCGCCCTGGCGTATTCCTCCATTTTGTCAAAGAGCTTCGTCACCGTTTTAATTGGCTTCCTTGCGTTGTACTCGGCCATCGGGCCCGGGCGAAGGCCCTATATGGCCGCATTGACAACGGTGGTTTCATTAATGTCTTTGACTTGGCAACGTATCTTCGCGAAGCGCTTGAAGTAGTCCCGGAGCTTCTCCGAGGGCTTTTGCTTGACGGCGAAGAGTTGGTCCGCGTTGACCCGCTCGACATAATTTCCTTGAAAGTTGTTGTGAAGGCGGTCGCGGGTCTGCGCCCACGCGTAGATGGAGTTCGGCTCTATGGTAAAAAACCAGTAGAGCGCCACTCCTTGCAACGCGAGGGGGAGTCCCTTCGTCTTTGTGGTGTCATCTCCGCCCGCGGCCTCGATTGCGGTTTCGTACACACGCACGAACTCGCGGGGGTCCGTGTCACCTTTGTAGGGCTCGATGACGCTGGGGTATTTGAAGCCTTCGGGCCACGCCGCTTGCTGAAGTCCCGCCGAAAGTGGGGACTCTGGATCGACGCGCCGCAGCGGGACGCGGCTGGATGTGGGGGCGTCGCGGCTATCCGCCCTTTCCGGCGTGGGCTCTGGCGCGACCACCAGCGCGGCCTGTTGGCTCCGAGCCTCTTGTATGTCTCGGACAGCCCCGCGAAGATCCCCCAGCTCCTGCTGGAACGCTTTGAGGGCCGCCAGCAGGGCACTTTGCACCGCCTGTGCGGGCGGGGTCGCCGGTACGCCCAACGGACGGATCGACGCGGGCACGACCGCGTCGCGAGCTCCTGAGCTGCCGGTCACTCCGTTGTGGCTACCTCGAACTGCCCGGTCCGCGCTACCGGCGAGGGTTGTGGCGGGGGCGGCGAGGTCGGCTGCCGTCGCATCGGCGGGGTCGGTTGTCGCCGCACCAGCGTCGACGTCTTCGACCACGGGGTCCGTCGCCGCAACGCCGGTGACGGGGTCGGTCGTCGCGGTGCCGGTGACGGGGTTGGTCGTCGCGGTGCCGGTGACGGGGCTGGTCGTCGCCGCGCGAACGTTGACGTCTTCGGCCACCGCGCCTGCGTCGCCACCCGCGCTCGCCGCTACCGATGCCGAAGCGCTGGTACTCATGCGACGCTCCGGCCCGGCCGCCTTCTTTCCCTTCGCCGCCGCTGACGAAGCTTTTTTCGGTGCCATCCTTTTTCAGGTTTCGGGCTTACTCCTGTCCTCCCCACGGACGGCGCCAACTGTTGTGGCTACAGACCAAACAGAGAGAGAGATGGTAGTGGAGAGTGAGGGAGATGAGTGATGGCCCCTGGCTCTCCCCACGGCCTGTATCCATATATATGTACACATGGGGAATGCTTTTACAGTTATACCCATACATCTGGTTATCCCCTCCGGGGGCACTTATGTCATTACACATAGCCTACCCTGGGCCTTATAACGTCCTATCAGGCCTGCTGGGTTTAGGTGGGGGCCACCCCTACAACAAAAATCTTATCCAAAACTTGTAGTTTAAGTCCTTGGGCTCTTCCCTTTTTGCTCTCCCACTGCATGGGCTTCTTTCCTCCTTGATCAGCTACATGGGATTCTCCACTGCTTTGGCCCCAGAATCATCACAATATTCAACCTAATAATAAACAAGAATTTGGCATAAGGTAGTATATCGTTCCCACAAATAGAAGGAAATTCATTAAGAAACAAATTCACCTGACAATGTTTAATGCGGCTCAATACTTCTTTCTAGTGAAATAATGTATTTGACTTAAAAGTACTAAGCATGTGCGTATCCGCATCATCCTCGGTCTCATTGTGCAGAACTACCAGAGGGCCGTGCACGCTTGTATCATCAGTTGGTGCACCCCCCACGTAGATTGTGGTGTGCGAACATGGCAAGCATCTGCAGAAAGTTATTGTTGATGGTCGTACGCAATTGTGTGACCTCCTCCCCGAGGGTGTTCAGTCCAGTCTGAACTTCCCCGAGCTCATCGCGCACGCCATTGTCACCATCGTGAAGTTGTTTTTGTAGCATCTCGCGCAACCGAGTGTACTCGGTCCACGTAACCGGCGCCTCCGGATTAGGTGGATCCTCCTCGTGACCTAACATGGGAACGACTCACAAACAAGAAACGAGGTTATATCCGGGTTAGTAAAACAAAAGATCTCTCTATGCTTGCAACTCACTGTCCTGAAAACAAAACAAGCTTACCGTTCCAAAGTGAATTAAGGACGGCAAATCAACAATTGTGACAGCGAACGACCTCAACCCGATAATGTATGAGCGTAACCAAGAGCAAGGGAGTATACAAACGGGTGTAGGTGGAGCTTGGATAGTTATGTGGATATCCTATGCAATCTGAAATTCAAGGTATTGTAAAGCTAAGTAATGATCCAAGCTAGAGTATTTTTCCTATGTGCTGATCAATTGGTTTAAGCGAAGTGTATGAACGCACACGCAATGATAAATGGGACTTAATGCAAACAAAGGAATGAGCTAGGGAGAATCAATCGGAAACAGAGATGAAACTAGCTCGTTTTGCACTAAGTACTAAGAGAGACGCTAGCCAATTGCAACTGAATATACGAGGGCACAAAATTACTCTAAAAAAGTTTGAAAGCTCCATCTTCTAGTTTTCTTTCCAACGGATCAAGAAACGCCTCAATCGGAGGTCGTATGCAAAAGTTACGTGTTTCTCTCTCTTTTTTTATGCCGCGGCTCTTCCTAACTGCGGCTGCAAGCCTCATAAATCAGCAAGGTGTAATCAATTTTGATGAGCAGCCCTAATTGCAATATCAACAGCTAGTCTCAAGATAAAAGGATATAAGTGAAGCACAAAGACACCAAATGTGGTTCGGCCTGCTATGATGTAGTGACCGAAACAGAAGTTGGAACAATTGGACTCGGATTGAGTTAGAGGTCGATTCGGACTCTAGTGCCACTAAGGAGTTTGGATAAAGAAACACGAACCGACTCGAATTGTGCTCTCAAGATGGCGCACGGTAAAAGATGGAAGTTTTTTTTGTTTGCTAATTGAGGGAATCAATCAGCAATTTTGTAGGGTTTATGCGAACACAACGATTAAGCAACACAAAAGGAAACACACAGATCAGCACTAAAACAAAACTCTAATGGATGAAGACTTAACAAAATGCACAAGAAATAAACAAATTAAACTACGGTTTTGGTATTGCAATTTTCGGTTTGATGGACGAAAGGACAGAAAACGAATCTAACTACGGGTAAAGAAGTTCTCACCGAGTAAATCTAGAATCTGATACCACATAATACGGGGAGGGGTCCCGATCTTCTCAGTGAGGAACCGTGGATAGTTGATGCGAAGTAGACGATGTCGCTAGTTGAACACTCGCCCCAATGCACGAACCCTCAACTCTTTGGAATACGCCCAAAACACACCGGATAATTGTCCGTCGCGAGACCATAAACGACGAACGCCAAGTCCCCAATTCCCAATGGAACGATGGTTTGACCTTGAATTGCAGAACGAACAATGGATCGCCTAGTTCTCTCTCAAAGTCCTCGCATGAACTCTGGTGTTGAAAGAACAAGCAATAGCTATGTTTCAATCTTATGCAAAAATTGGTCTCCCCCTAAAGGCTACCAATACAAGGCTTATATAGCCCCTTGGGACATCCATATGGTCTTCAAACCAAGTACAACTCAACCCTATATGGTTTTGGATACGAACTCTCACAAAAAGGAAACTATATTTTCACCTGTCATGTTGTTTCGGTCATAACTTTTTATCCGTGATGAATTTTAAGGTGAGATTAGATCCATTGCGTAGCCCTTGAAATTATCTTTCAAACAAGTACAAGAACACCTAAATCGGACTCCGTTTGTGAAAGTTATGACCTTTTTAGTAACTGCCTGTCAGGCTGTCCCGAACCGAATCCGAATTGAATCCTGAGTTGAATCCGAGTTTGAATTGGGTTGAGTACGTGGGAAGTCCGAATTTGGCTTGAAAATCTTATCCAAAACTTGTAGTTTAAGTTCTTGGTCTCCTCCCTTTTGCTCTCCCAAGTCTTCACATGAGTCATACCTAAGAATATATAAAATACTAGCATGAGGTAGTATTCCAAGTTCATCATCAATTAAAGGAAACTCCTTAAGAAACAAAAGCACCTGTTTGTTTAAACGCTTGGCTCTTGCCCTCAACATTGGGCCCTCTAGTTCTTGGTTATTCTCATGCATTCTTGGAGTGGAAGATGTATATGTAATGGGGATCTCCTCATCAGTATGTGCATGATCACCAATAGGAGAAGATGTATAAGTGTTAGGGATGCCCTCATTAGACGAACTCCAAGTCCCCAATTCCCAATGGAACGACAGTTTGACCTTGAATTGTAGAACGAACAATGGATCACCTAGTTCTCTCTCAAAGTCCTCGCATGAACTCTGGTATTGAAAAACAAGCAATAGCTATGTTTCAATCTTATGCATAAAGTTGGTCTGCTCCTAAAGGCTGCCAATACAAGGCTTATATAGCCCCTTAGGACGTCCATATGGTCCCCAAACCAAGTACAACTCAACCCTATATGGTTTCGGATACGAACTTTCACAAAAAGGACATCCCCATACTGAGGGCATCCCTAACACTTATCATCTTCTCCTGTTGGTGGTCATGCACATACTGATGAGGACATCCCCATTACATATACATCTTCCACTCCAAGCATACATGAGAATAACCAAGAACCAGAGGGCCCAATGATGAGGGCAAGAGCCAAGCGTTTAAACAATCAGGTGCTTTTGTTTCTTAAGCAGTTTTCTTTAATTGATGATGAACTTAGAATACTACCTCATGCTAGTATTTTATGTATTCTTAGATATGACTCATGTGAAGACTTGGGAGAGCAAAAGGGAGGAGACCAAGGACTTAAACTACAAGTTTTGGATAAGATTTTCAAGCCAAATTCGGACTTCTCACGTGCTCAACCCAATTCAAACTCGGATTCAACTCAGGATTTAATTCGGATTCGGTTCGGGACAGCTTGACAGGCAGTTACTAAAAAGGCCATAACTTTCACAAACGAAGTCCGATTTAGGTGTTCTTGTACTCGTTGGAAAGATAATTTTAAGCGCTAAGCAATGGATCTTGTCCCGCCTTAAAATTCATCACGGATAAAAAGTTATGACCGAAACAATATGATGGGTGAAATATATAGTTTCCTTTTTGTGAGAGTTCGTATCCAAAACCATATAGGGTTGAGTTGTACTTGGTTTGGGGACCATATGGATGTTCCAAGGGGCTATATAAGCCTTGTATTGGCAGCCTTTAGGGGCAGACCAACTTTATGCATAAGATTGAAACATAGCTATTGCTTGTTCTTTCAACACCAGAGTTCATGCGAGGACTTTGAGAGAGAACTAGACGATCCATTGTTCGTTTTGCAATTCAAGGTCAAGCCGTCGTTCCATTGGGAATTGGGGACTTGGCGTTCGTCGTTTGTAATCTCGCGACGAACAATTATCCGGTGTGTTTTGGGCGTATTCCGAAGAGTTGAGGGTTCGTACATTGGCGCGAGTGTTCTACTAGCGACATCGTCTACTTCGCATCAACTATCCACGGTTCCTCATTGAGAAGATCGGGACCCCTCCCCGTATCACCCGTGCTCCAGGTGATGAGACTATCACCTTTGGAGATACTTCGTCCGGGCGCGTCATCGCTAAAGGTACTATGCGCGTTAATGATTCTTTTATTTTGAAAGATGTTGCCTTAGTGAGTAAGCTGCAGTACAATTTGTTTTTTGTTTCTCACCTTATCGATGACGGTTTTGAGGTGAGCTTTAAGAAAAACGCTTGCAAAATTCTTGATTCTTCGGGTAGTCTAGTTTGCGGGATTTCTCGTTATGGGAGGATATTTCGTGCTGATTTTGTTGAGTCTTCTGGTGATCCTTTCAGGTGTTTAGTTGCTTCTGAGTCCCGTGACCTTACTTTCTGGAATAGGAGACTTGGTCATATTGGATTTGACCATTTGACCCAAGTTAGCGGCCACGATCTCATTTGTGGTCTGCCGAAACTCAAGATGGTCAAAGATCTAGTTTGTGCTCCATGCCGGCATGGTAAGATGGTTGCCGCTTCTCACCCTCCGGTCACAGTGACTATGACCGATGCACCAGGACAGCTGCTCCATATGGACACAGTTGGACCAGCTCGAGTGCAGTCAGCAGGAGGGAAGTGGTATGTTCTTATCGTGGTCGATGACTTATCGAGGTATTCTTGGATGTTTTTCTTAGCCTCGAAGGATGAGACATTTACCCATTTTCAGGGTTTGTTTAGTAGGCTTTCTGTTGAGCTCCCCGGTGCCTTACGAGCGATCCGCAGTGACAATGGCACCGAGTTCAAAAATTCCTACTTCGAGAGGTTTTGCGGTGAGACAGGTGTAAAGCACCAGTCCTCTTATCCATACGTCCCTCAGCAGAATGGCGTTGTGGAGAGGAAGAACCGTACCTTGGTCGAGATGGCCAAGACGATGCTTGATGAGTACTTTACACCGAGGAAGTTTTGGGATGATGCTATAGCCACCGCGTGCCATGTTTCGAATAGAGTTTTTCTCAGGGCACACTTGCACTGCACTTATTATGAGTTGAGATATGGGTGAAAGTCCAATGTATCTCATTTTCGTGTGTTTGCTTTATTTTAAAGTCTGGGAACCTAGATAAGTTCGAGCCACATTCTTGTGATGGGATCTTTCTAGGCTACTCGACTTCTTCGCGGGCTTATCGGGTCTGGAACTGCGAGTCTACTAAAATGGTAGAGACCTGTGAGGTGACCTTCGACGAGGAGAGTCCGGGGACTAGGCCTGATATCTCAGGTTCTTTAGAGCAGTCCGAGACCATCTTTGTGGATGATGAGGAGGATGGAGATGAGGGTTGTCTACCCGATCCAATTCCTCCTCCCCTTGAGGTGCCTGCTTCTTCCATTGCACTTCGAGGAGATCAGCCCATGTCTTCTGCTTCTTCTGGAGCTAGTGGCTCTGTTCCTACCTCATCAGCTCATGAGGTAGAGGCCACTTCTTCATCTCATCCAGGACCTCTCCGAAACATCCAAAAAGACCATCCTTCCAAGCAGATGATTGGAGACCACTTTGAGCGAGTCACACGCTCAAAGTCTGGCATGTCATATTTCTGTCTCCATTCTGCCTTTGTTGCCACCTTTAAGCCCAAGGATGTTAGTCATGCTCTTTCTGATGAGTCTTGGGTCAATGCCATGCATGAGGTGATGAGGCGATGGGGTCCTGATCTTCCGATAAGATGATAACTATCGATTTTGGTAGAGGTGACTCTTGCGATCCGACTACAACCGTACGACGTCGCTAGCGCCCTAGCAATCGCTGAACCACACTCCAAGTTGTTATCAACCGTGCCAAGAACGCAGTTGACCTGACCACAAAGGTCTATTCCTGCATGCAACCGAAGAACACGCAAGAACAAGGATAGTGAGCAACCTGAAATTTGCTAGATATAAAAGTCGCACAAGGATAGTTGAGGTTCTGTAACACGAATCTGTTGGTCTAGCCGACAAAAGAGACAACGTGGAGTTTGCACATGGGGCTAAACTGATCTAAACAAAACCTTAACTTAAATCTATGAATAAAAGGCTTATATAACCCCTTGGGACGTCCAAGTGCACACCCTAGGGTTACAAGGCCTATGGGCCCAAGTGGTGGTAGCACATCACCCTTTTTTACTCGAATTCAGAAATCAACATGGATTGTTTTGATGATTTCAATCGGTGCGGATGGAATTTGAAGATGAGGTTGGATCCGTTGGAAACTAGACTTGATAAGCTTTCCATGAAGTACAAGAATGTCCCAAACGGAGTCCGTATGAGGAAGTTATGCCCGTTTAAATTTGCACCATTGCAGAAGTCCGAATCCGATTCCAGTACGTGCCCAACAGGACTCTTTTGATGATTACGGTATGTACAGAAGGAATTTAGAGGTGATACCAGATCCATTTGAAAGAGGATGAGAAAATATTTCCAACAAGTACTTGTGGACCTCAAACGGACTTCATATGTGAAAGTTATGCACATTTGAAGTTGGGCCTGTCAGGCTGAATCCGAATTGATCTGGAGGCCGAATTGGATTCCAAAATGTGTCCATCTTGAACTCCTTTAGTTCAATCTTGATATTGGGCGCTATTGTCATATGTGTTTGTGGCGTGGTCACATCATGAGGAGTTGGAAAACTTCGAGAGAAACATGATCTGGTCGCTTGTTGAGCCCCCTAGAGCTCACAATGTCATTGGTACCAAGTGGGTGTTCAAAAACAAGTAGAGTGAGGATGGGGTAGTCATTTGGAACAAGGCTAGACTGGTAGCTCAGGGCTTCTCCCAGGTTGAGGGTCTACATTTTGAGGAGACCTTTGCCCCTATAGCTAGACTTGAGGCCATTAGAATCCTGCTTGCTTTCGTAGCTTCTAAGGGTTTCAGGCTTTACCAGATGGATGTCAAGAGTGCCTTCCTCAATGGGTTTATTGAGGAAGAAGTCTATGTTAGACAGCCTCCAGGTTTCGAGAACCCCAAATACCCAAACCATGTCTACAAGCTTACCAAAGCATTGTGTGAACTTAAGCAGGCCCCTAGAGCTTGGTATGAGAGACTTAAGTCCTATTTGTTGAGTCATGGGTTTGAGATGGTTAGGTAGATAAGACCTTGTTCATTCGTAGGCATGGCAATGACCTTCTGCTCGTCCAGATTTATGTGGATGACATCATCTTTGATGACTCTTCCCATGCTCTTGTTTCACAGTTCTCGGATGTCATGAGCACCGAATTTGAGATGAGCATGATGCGTGAGTTGATCTTCTTCCTTGGCTTCCAGATCAAGCAGACTCGGGAGGGTACTTTCTTGCATCAGGGCAAGTACACTTGTCGTAGGGGTGGCCCCCACCTAAGCCCAGCAGGCCTGGTAGGAGATTATAAGGCCCAGAATAGGACATGTGTAATGACATAACTGCCCCCAGAGTGGATAACCAGATGTAAGGGCATAACTGTAAAAGCACTCATGTGTATATATATATAAGTACAAGCCATGGGGAGGACCCAGGCCATTACATTCATCTTCATCACTCTCCACTGCCATCTCTCTCTCTGTTTGGTCTATAGCCACAACAGTTGGCGCCGTCCGTGGGGGGGGGGGACGAGGACAAGCCTGAAGGCCGAAGAAGAAGGATGGCACCGAAAAAAGCTTCACCAGCGGCGGCGAAGGGAAAGAAGACGGCTGGGCCGGAGCGGCGCGTGAATCCCAGGGCTTCGGCATTGGCCGCCGAAGGAGTCGGCGGTGGCGTAAGCGCAGTGGTCGCGGGCATCGACGCTCGCACTACAACGACCGACCCCGCCAGCACCGCTACAACGACATCCAACCCCGTCGCGAGTACTGCGGTGATAGCCCCCGCCACCCTCGCCGGTAGCGCGGATCAGACGGCTGGGGGTAACCGCAACGAACCATCCGGCAGATCGGGAGCTCGCGAGGCGATGGTCCCTGCACCGACCCGTCCGCTGGGCGTTCCGACGGACCCGACAGCACCTGTGGTGGAAAGCGCCCTACTAGCAGCCCTCAACGCGTTCCAGCAGGAACTAGGAGACCTTCGCGGAGCCGTCCGCGATATACAAGAGGCTCGAAGCCAGCAGGTCGCGCCAGTAATCGCGCCCGAGCCCACGCCGGAGAAGGCGGACAGGCGGGGCTACAGCAGGCGGCGTGGCCCGAAGACTTCAAGTTCCCTAGCGTCACCAACCCGTACAAAGGCGACACGGATCCTCGCGAGTTCGTGCGCGTGTGCGAAACCGCGATCGAGGCCGCAGGCGAAGATGACACCACGAAGGCGAGGGGACTCCCCCTCGCGCTGCAAGGAGTGGCCCTCTCTTGGTTTTTTACCATAGAGCCGGGCTCCATCTACGCGTGGGAGCAGCTTCGCGACCGCCTTCAAAGCAACTTCCAAGGAAACTATGTCGAGCGAGTCGATGCGGACCAGCTCTTCGCTGTGAAGCAAGGACCCTCGGAGAAGCTCCGGGACTACTTCCAGCGCTTCGCCAAGATTCGATGCCAGGTGAAAGACATTAATGAAACCACCGTCGTTAATGCAGCCATACAGGGCCTTCGTCCGGGCCCGATGGCCGAGTACAATGCGCGGAGGCCAATCAAGACAGTCGTCAAACTCTTCGACAAAATGGACGAGTATGCGCGGGCGGAGGAGGATGCGCGAAGACGCAGCATCACCGCCCTCGACCTCGTCCAGGGGGAGCGCCCCCCGCGTGAGGCGGGGGCGGGTGGGCCCCCATCGAAGCAGGGCCGCGGCCGAGAACCTCGTGGAGGCCCTCCCCGAGGTGGCGACACCGAGGTACAGGAAGGCTCTTCAAGGAGCGGGCGTAAGCCTCGGCGCCGCCAGCGCAGGACTCAGGCGGCCCATCATGTCCGCGACACCGAGGGCACCCACCGAGGACCCGACCCCGCCTCACGGAGGGGAGGCCGGGGGTCGGAAGGCGGACTCGATTACGGCGGCCAACCCCAAGCAGAACAAGAGCTCCTGCACTATGGCAAGTGGTGCGAGGTGCACGGCTACGGCGATCATTACACAAGGGCATGCGCTGCAGTCATGGAGCTGCGGGGGGTGACCGCCGGGTCTCGGGCTCCGCCCCCAATGGAGGGCGCGCAGCATCGCACCGTCAACGTCATCACTGGAGGCTCCTCCTTAAAAGCTCCCGGGGAGCAGCCGCAACTGTGGATGCCGCCCCGCAACATCACCTTCGACTTGAACGACGCCCGGGGTGTGGAGTACCCTCACCAAGACCCCCTAGTCATCCAGGCCCACATAGCACGTTGTGACGTCAGGCGCGTCCTTGTTGACGGGGGCAGCTCCGCGAATATCTTGTTCGTAGAGGCCCTCGACCGTATGGGGATCCCACGAAGCCGGCTAGAGCAGCCAGGAGCTCCACTTCAAGGTTTCGGGGGTCAACCGCTGCAGGCCTTGGGGCACGTGTCCCTTTCGGTCACTTTCCGTCAGGAGGGCAACAAGGGAAACATCTGGACCGAGCATGTCGTCTTCGACGTCGTCGATATCTCGCATCCCTACAATGCCATACTGGGTCGGCCCGCCATCAACTCTTTCGAGGCGATCCCACACTACGCGTTTTTGTGTGTGAAGCTCCCGAGCCCGGAGGGTGTTATCACCGTCTTCGGCGATCAGGACCTGGCCAGACGGCCCGAGGTCGGCAGCCGCGTTCCGCATCACCCGGTGCATGCCCTCTCCGGTGCGCGGCGACGGGCCCTCCGCCCCCGGATGGACGCCCAAGCCTCAGCCCGAGGGCGGAGTCAAGAAGGTGCCACTCCAAGCGGAGGGGCAGTTTGTGTACATCGGCGAGGGGCTCCCACCAGGGGTCGAACGGGATCTGCTCCGAGTGCTTCAGAACAACGTTGACATTTTCGCATGGTCCCCGGAGGACATCAAGGGCGTAGATCTAGTAGTAATCGAGCATCGCTTGGCGGTCCGCCCCGACGCCAAGCCGGTCAAGCAAAGGCTTCGGCGTATGTCAATGGATCGGCAGCAGGCGGCCAAAACCGAGGTCGCGAAGCTTCTTCGTGCTGGGGTCATCCGCGAGGTCCACCACCCAGAGTGGCTCGCTAACCCGGTGCTAGTCAAAAAGGCCAGCGGGGCCTGGCGCATGTGCATCGACTTCACAGCACTCAACAAGGCATGCCCGAAGGACAATTACCCCTTGCCGCGCATCGATCAGCTGGTCGACGCCACTGCGGGGTGCGAACTCATGAGTTTCCTGGACGCCTATTCTGGCTATCACCAGGTATACATGGCCGAAGACGACGAAGAGAAGACCAGTTTCATCACACCACTTGGGACGTTCTGCTTCGTCAGAATGCCCTTTGGCCTTAAGAACGCCGGCGCTACCTTCACCCGCCTCGTCGCTATTGCCCTGGCCGCCAGCTCGGGAGGAACGTCGAGGCTTATGTCGATGACGTGGTGGTCAAAACTCGGCAGCTTGCTCTGCATGGCCGGGACCTCCAGGAGACCTTTGACAACCTCCGGAAGGCGGGCATCAAGCTCAATTCCGACAAATGTGTCTTCGGGGTGCAGGCGGGCAAGCTCGTGGGTTTCCTCGTCTCCGGACGGGGCATCCAGGCGAACCCCGACAAAGTAGATGCCATCCTGGGTATGGAGCCGCCCAAGACTACGGCGGGCACTAAGCCGCTTCCTATCCAGGGCGGCGGAACGGGGCTTGCCATTTTTCAAGACGCCCCGCGGGTGCGACGGATTTCGTTGGGACAGAGATTGCGCGAAGGCCTTCAACGAGCTCAAGGAGCACCTGGCCAGCCTCCCCACGCTGGTCGCCCCAGCACCAGAGGCTCCCCTCCTGCTCTATCTGGCCGCGTCAGCCACCGCGGTCAGCGCCGTCCTCGTCTTAGAGGAAGGCGCCATGCAGCGGCCCGTCTACTTTGTCTCCGAAGCCCTCCAAGGTGCCAAGACAAGATACACGGAACTTGAGAAGCTCGCCTACGCGCTGGTCATGGCCTCCAGGAAGCTTCGGCATTATTTCCTGGCCCACCCGATCACAGTGCCTTCCTCGTTCCCCTGGCAGAGATGCTACACAATAAGGAGTCCACAGGGCGCATCGGCAAATGGGCTGCCGAGCTCGCTCCCTTCTCCTTGACGTATGCTTCGCGAACGGCAATCAAATCCCAAGTCCTTGCGGATTTCTCGCCAAGTGGACCCCGCCGGCCCAACCCGTCCAGACGCACGATGACCCCGTCTGGACACTCACGATCGACGGCGCGTACGGCGTCGCCGGCGCAGGCGTAGGGGCCGTGGTCGTCACGCCCGAGGGGCAGCGTTTGTTATACTCGGCGCGCCTTGCCTTCCCCGCCACCAACAACACGGCTGAATACGAGGCGCTGCTCTTCGGCCTGGCGAAGCTCAAGGCAGTTGGCGCGAGACGGGTGCTAGTCCGCACCGACTCGCGCTTGGTGGCTGGTCATGTGGACAAGTCATATCAAGCCAAGGACCCTGAGTTGGCCAAGTACCTCGCGGCCGTGAGGGCGAGGGAAAGGCACTTTTTGGGCGTCACCGTCAAGGCCATCCCCTGCGCGGAGAACGAGCAGGCCGATGCCCTCGCTAAGGCGGCCAGCCAGCAACTGCCCCCCCCCTGAGGGGGCGTTTTACGAGATACTAGCGCAGGCGGCCATCGCGCAAGACAACCGGGACGCGGCACTCGTCCACCGCATAGACCGGCCAGGTGATTGGCGAGAGCCCATCTTCAATTTCTTGCAAGGCATCACCGAGCCCGACGACCCCGCCGAGCTTCGGCGCTTGCAGCACCGCGCAAGGTCCTTCCAGGTGTTCGAAGGGATACTCTACAAGAGGGGGGTTTGCGCACCGCTCCTGCGCTGCCTCTCGACGGAAGGGGGAAAGGAGCTCCTGGCGGAGATCCACGCGGGCGTGTGCGGATCCCACCTGGCGCCGAGGTCGTTGGTCGGCAAGGCGTTCAGGCAAGGCTTTTACTGGCCAACCGCCACCACCGACGCCCAGGACCTCGTCCGTCGGTGCCAAGGGTGCCAGTGGATGGCGCGCATCGTCCGCAGGCCCCCGACGAGCCTCAACCCCATTCCCCCGGTGTGGCCACTAGCACGCTGGGGCCTCGACATAGTATGACCACTTGCCCGAGCTCCAGGGGACCTCCGGTTCGTGGTAGTCGCGCTGGAGTATTTCTCCAGATGGCCGGAAGCGGTTGCCCTGGCCAAAGTAACTTCTGCGGCCATACAGCGCTTCCTATGGCAAAGCATCATATGTCGCTTCAGCGTGCCTCGGGAGCTCACGGTCGACAATGGCCTGCAGTTCGACACCACCCTTTTCAAAGACTATTGTGAAAGCATGGGCATCACCCTCCGATTCGCCTCGGTAGGGCATCCCCAGTCCAACGGGGCGGTCGAACGGGCGAATGGCGCCATCTCCGCCGCCATCAAAAAGCGCCTGGTCGGATTGCCGAAGGGCACGTGGCCAAGCGAGCTTCACAGCGTTTTGTGGTCTCTTCGCACAACGGTAACGCGCCCGACGGGATTTACGCCGTTCAGGCTCCTTTTCGGCGATGAGGCGGTGACGCCCGAGGAAATCAAGGCCGGCTCGCGGAGGGTCCTCGTCCAAGCACCCGAAGAGGAGCGCCGTGTGTCCTTGGACCTCCTAGACGGGATACGGGCAGATGCCGCCCACCATGTTGACAAGTACGCGCGACAAACAATACGTGCTCGGGACCGCTCTATATGCCCGCGGGGGTTCAAGCCTGGGGATCTAGTTCTCAGAGTAGCGCTCCAGGCGGAGACTGTTGGCAAGCTGGAGTCCAAGTGGGAAGGCCCGTACATCGTGCTGGAGGCATTGCCGAAGGGGACGTACCGCCTCGCCACGCTCGAAGGACAAGCCCTCTGGCACACATGGAACGCGGACAGGTTGCGGCGGTACTATGCCTAGAAGCAGGACAGCAAGCATAGAGCAACCAGTCCTTTGTTATGCGATGCTCGCCCGCACAAACGGGAGTTCAATAAAGGTTGCTGTTCCCAGAGCATCCCCTGTCCGCGCTGAGCAGAACAAAGTCCACGAACTCTAAATAAGACGTAGCGTCGAGCCTAGCTCCGCACGCGCGAGTCTCCAGACTATAAAGTAAGACGTAGCATCGAGGTCCACCTCCGCACGCATTAGTCCACGGACTTTAAATAAGCCGTAGCGTCGAGGTTTGCCTCCGCACGCGCGAGTCTACGGACTATAAATAAGACGTAGCGTCGAGCCTAGCTCCGCACGCACCAGTCTACGGACTTTAAATAAGACGTAGCATCGAGCCTAGCTCCGCACGCGCGAGTCTCCGGACTATAAAGTAAGACGTAGCGTCGAGGTCCGCCGCCGCACGCACTAGTCCACGGACTCTAAATAAGACGTAGCGTCGAACCTAGCTCCGCACGCGCGAGTCTCCGGACTATAAAGTAAGACGTAGCGTCGAGGTCCGCCTCCGCACGCACTAGTCTACGGACTTTAAATAAGACGTAGCGTCGAGCCTAGCTCCGCACGCGCGAGTCTCCGGACTATAAAGTAAGACGTAGCGTCGAGGTCCGCCTCCGCACGCACTAGTCCACGGACTTTAAATAAGACGTAGCGTCGAGCCTAGCTCCGCACGCGACAGTCTACGGACTATAAATAAGACGTAGTGTCGAGCCTAGCTCCGCACGCACTAGTCCACGGACTTTAAATAAGACGTAGCGTCGAGGTCCGCCTCCGCACGCACTCTACGGAGTATAAATAAGACGCAGCGGGGGGATGCCTCCGCGCGCACTCTACGGAGTATAAATAAGACGTAGCGTTGAGCTTAGCTTCCGCACGCACCAGTCCAGGGACTATAAAGGAAGTCGTAGCGTCGAGGTCCGCCTCCGCACGCACCAGTCTACGGACTTTAAATAAGACGTAGCGTTGAGGTCCGCCTCCGCACTCGCGAGTCTCCGGACTATAAAGGAAGTCGTAGCGTCGAGGTCCGCCTCTGCGCGCACCAGTCTACGGACTTTAAATAAGCCGTAGCGTTGAGGTCCGCCTCCGCACGCGCGAGTCTCCGGACTATAAAGGAAGCCATAGCGTTGAGGTGCGCCTCCGCACGCGCAAGTCTCCGGACTTTGAATAAGACGCGGATGCCCTCCTTGCGCGCTCTACGGAGTATAAACAAGGTGCGGAGGTCTTCTCCCCTTCGCGTTCGGCGGCAGGTAGCGCCAAGAATAAGGTACTACTCGGATTCATTGCAAAAGCAAAGGGGTTACATGGTTACAAGCGTAAGAACCAGTACATCATCCCCATGCCCTACCCGATCAACCGCTCAGCCTTGGCGCGGTGCGGACGAACCCGCGCCGCCATCGCCGCGACGCTGTAGGACCCTTTCGAGCCACTGAAGGAGGTCCCCCTCCCCATGCAGCGTTTGCTGCACGGCGACCCTCGCTGCACCTTCCCCAAAGCTGCCCCAGATCCGTTGATGGAAGTTCTACAGGCTAGGCCCGATGGAGCGGATGGCGTCCGACAGGACCTCTGGTCGGTCGGGAAGATCCAGTTGAGGATTTGCTAGCTCATGGGTATGTCTACACCCACGAGTGTGAAGCAGGGCGAGGGCGAAGCACGCACCAACGTAACCGCAGTGCTCGCCAAACGTTCTGGCGCCACGAAGAGCAACGCCGGCCCCCTCCTCAATCAGCTCGAGCGTCTACGACAGGGCCTCCGGCCTGTGCGTAGTGTGTGGCACTCTGATGCACAGATCTCGGAGGGCCTGGTTCAGAGACTCCATGGCCCGCCACGCCGACGTGGATGCATTTTCCAGGGCGCGGCTATTCTCGGCAGCAGACTCCACCAGCTGGGCGTTCTTCCTTTCCAGGACGGTGACCTGCTGCATGAAGGCGGCACGCTCCTCAGCCGCAGCACACTTGGCTTCCGTGGCCTCGAGTTCCGCGGCCGCCATGGCGCCCTCCAGCGCGCGAAGTTCTTCATCCTTCGCGGCGAGGGCATTGCTTGCTTCACGAAGGCTGGCTTCCAGAGCCCTCCGCTCCCGAACGCGGGCCTCGTCAAAGGACCGGCTGAGGGCAAGTGTCTGGCAAAAACAACAAATCAGCAGGCGTCCAGCAATACCTTACAAAGCGGAAGCGCACATATTTACCCTCATCTCGGAGGCCTGCAGCGCGAGCGCTAGGAGGTCCCCCTCGCATGACGACAACATCTCTCGGTCGAGGCCGTTGTCGGCCCGCTCTGCGGCTGCGGTGAGGTCGCAAAATATCTCCGAGTGAGGGAGGAAGTCCGAGCGAGCGAGCCCCGGCCCCAATGCGCCAGGATTTGCCGAGGCCACCGCCACATCAACAACGGCGAACACCTGCGGGGCACCCTGCACAAGGCTTCCGACTTCGCGCATACCTCCGTTGCTCGATCCTTCGCCGCGTCCGGGAGACTTCGTCTCGTCTGATGTTGGCAGAATGAGCGAGCAGATCGGAGAAAGTCTCGCGAAGTCAAGTGAAGAAAGGGACTCATGCCTACCTCCTGCGCCCCTCGTCGCGGTAGGAAGTGGCGCTGGTTCGACCACCCAGGGGGAGGCGGGCGCCTCGACGGTCGGGGAGAAGGTCCTCCCGGCCGCGCCAGACGCCGTAATCCCGCGGCAAGGCCCCGCAACGGCGTATCGACCCCTCGCTGGCGGCGGGGACTGAGTCCGAGGGCGTTTCGCCTGCGGTGGCACAGGCGATTCTTCCACGGCAGCACCAGCTGCGGTTACCGTCGCCCCCATGGTTTCCTCTGTAGGGGGCGCGCCCTCATCGGCTGCTGTGGTTGATAACACACCTTCAACCGTGGTTTTCTCGCCAGGAATGACGCCACCCCCCGGATTGACGAGTTCCAACTCAGCGATGGCCGCGAGCCCGACCACGGGCTCGTGGGCGTCGGCAGAAGGTGCCGGGGGATCCGAGGCGGCGCGCCCTTCTGAAGCAGTATGGCCAGGCCCACCGCCGGTCGCACGCCCCGTCTCAGCTGCGCTAGCCGCCGCGGGGGCTGCCGGGTCGCATACGGCAGCCGGGGAACGAGCCCGGTGTCGCGAAGATAACACCCCCGTAGGGCTATCGCCGTCCTGAGTGCCCGGAGTCCCGGCGGGAAGCTCTTCCGGCACCGCGCACTCGGGCACGGTAATGCCCACAGCCTCGCAGGTGCGGTTTACCCACCCCTGCTTAGCCGCCTTGACTGCGGCCTCCCGAGCCTGGTGCTCCTTAAGCGTGTACGGGCCGAGGAGTGCCGCAACCGCGCGCTCCGCATCTTCTAGCCGAGGCACTGCGCAGGAGATCACGTCAGTCAGGCGGAAACCAAACAGACACAACGGCGCGCGTAAAGCCTGCTGGGCGACTTACAAGGAGCGGAGGGCGGAAGCAGGCGAGATACGGATGGCTCAAACCCGTCCTCGCGGGGGCCGTTCTGTCCAACATACTTCCCCCGGGAGGAGAGTGGCGCCGCCCCATACATTGTGAACTCCTCGGCTAGGTCGCGCACGCTCATTCGACGGGCGACACCGACAAGACTCTGTAGCTTTCGCGTGTCGTCGATCTCCGCCTTCAGACTCGGCGTACTGTTAAACGAGATTGGCCCACCTCGGCACTGCATTCCGCTCTTGTCGGTCACGGTGTAATAGAACCACCGCCGAGTCCAGCCTGACGCCCATTGCCCCGACGAGGCTGGCACATGGAACAACGTCGCGCATGACGCCAGGAGCACGAAGTCCACACCGCCGAAGTTGGACATCGCCCCGTTAACCTTTCTGGGTCGACACTGTGCGTCGTGCAGGGTGGCGAATAAGCTCGCGCTGGGACGCCACCCCTCTGTCCGCATCGCCCACGTGAAGACAGCTAGGCGGAATATCGCGTGGGGTGTCAACTGGGCTAGCTCCAACTTGTAGGCCCGCAGGACTTCGCCCACGAACAACGTGCAGGGCATTCGAAGGCCGACGTCGAAGAACGCAACAAAAACGATCGCCTCCATTGCCCCGGGCTTCGGCTCCGTCTCGTCCCGGTGGGGTAGGCGAGCCCCATTGCGATCCACGATCTTCCCCTCATCCACGAGTCGCTGCAGCATCCCATCAGTCATGCGGCTCTTCTCCAGCACACGGGAGCAGCAGCCTCCCGAGTGCTCCATGGCGTTCCACCACTTGTTGGCGCGCGAGCTCCCCCGCGGCACCAGTTTGTACTCCTTGGAAGGATGGGACACCTCGCCCTGGCTAGGCAAGGAACCGCTGCGGGGATGGTAGGTGGCGTCATCGTGGCTAGCCATCGCTCTTCGCGACAAGGGAAGAAGAAGCAGGGAAAGGAGCAACTGGCGCGATAATTAGCACGGGCGGAAGCAAGGCGGCAGATCAAAAAGCCAAGCAAGAAAGGGTGCCTCCACCTCAGCACTAGCACCTTATAAAGGTCGCTCGCCTGTCACACGGCTCAACGCACAGACAGTTCAAATTCGCAGCGATTCGGCTGCCCAAGATTTGGAAAGAAGAACCGCCGGGGCCTAGAGGGCCGCGCCGGGTAGGTGGCCAACCAGCACACAACGCCCCCACGCCTTCAACACGCGTCCAACTTCTCGGGAGACGAGGCGAACGGCCGCGGTCACGCAACCGCACACATCCCACGACGCGCCAGTCGTGAGCCGCCACGTGCCCCACCTGCAGAATGGCAGACTGCATGACGCGACAGCCTGACTTCTGCCAGGCCAGGCGTCGGCGTGATTCCAGCCGCCATTAAAAGCGCACTACCAGACTGCAAGGTCACAACAGCCCCGAAGCGCAGCCATACCAGCGCCAAGCTCCAATCTCAGCGCGGGGACGGAGCGCGCGCACGTCTACTTCGAGCTAGGCGCCAGCCTCCGCTGCCACCCATTCGAAGGGTAGGGGACGGAGCGCGCGCGTCTACTTCGAGCTAGGCGCCAGCCTCCGCTGCCACTCGTTCGAGGGGTAGGGGACGGAGCGAGCGCGCCTCGGCTTTGACTTAGGCGCCAGCCTCCGCTGCCACCCGTTCGAAGGGTAGGGGACGGAGCGCGCGCGTCTACTTCGAGCTAGGCGCCAGCCTCCACTGCCACCCGTTCGAGGGGTAGGGGACGGAGCGAGCGCGCCTCGGCTTCGACTTAGGCGCCAGCCTCCGCTGCCACCCATTTGAGGGGTAGGAGACGGAGCGCGCGCGCGCCTCGGCTTCGACCTAGGCGCCAGCCTCCGCTGCCACCCGTTCGAAGGGTAGGGAACGGAGCGCGCGCGTCTACTTCGAGCTAGGCGCCAGCCTCCGCTGCCACCCGTTCGAAGGGTAGGGGATGGAGCGCGCGCGCGTCTACGTCGAGCTAGGCGCCAGCCTCCGCTGCCACCCGTTCGAGGGGTAGGGGACGGAGCGCGCGCGCGCCTCGGCTTCGACCTAGGCGCCAGCCTCCGCTGCCACCCGTTCGAAGGGTAGGGGACGGAGCACGCGCGCGTCTACGTCGAGCTAGGCGCCAGCCTCCGCTGCCACCCGTTCGAGGGGTAGGGGACGGAGCGCGCGCGCCTCGGCTTCGACTCGGGCGCCAGCCTCCGCTGCCACCCGTTCGAAGGGTAGGGGATGGAGCGCGCGCGTTTACTTCGAGCTAGGTGCCAGCCTCCGCTGCCACCTGTTCGAGGGGTAGGGGACGGAGCGCGCGCACCTCAGCTTCGACTTAGGCGCCAGCCTCCGCTGCCACCCATTCGAAGGGTAGGGGACGGAGCGCGTGCGCGTCTACTTCGAACTAGGCGCCAGCCTCCGCTGCCACCCGTTCGAAGGGTAGGAAATGGAGCGCGCGCGCGTCTACGTCGAGCTAGGCGTCAGCCTCCGCTGCCACCCGTTCGAGGGGTAGGGGACGGAGCGCGCGCGCCTCGGCTTCGACTCGGGCGCCAGCCTCCGCTGCCACCCGTTCGGAGGATAGGGGACGGAGTGCGCGCGTCTGCTGCAATAAGGCACCTTCCATCCCAGACCTCAGGCTCCGCAGCCACAAGCTTGGCGAAATTCACAGGCCGCAGGGGACAGAGGGGGCCAAAGGACTCGGCAGCATGGCTTCGGCCCTGTGAAGCCCTTCACCATGAGAGGCTCCTGTCGTAGGGGTGGCCCCCACCTAAGCCCAGCAGGCCTGGTAGGAGATTATAAGGCCCAGAATAGGACATGTGTAATGACATAACTGCCCCAGAGGGGATAACCAGATGTAAGGGCATAACTGTAAAAGCACTCATGTGTATATATATATGAGTACAAGCCATGGGGAGGACCCAGGCCATTACATTCATCTTCATCACTCTCCACTACCATCTCTCTCTCTGTTTGGTCTGTAGCCACAACAACACTCGTGACCTCCTGAGACGCTTTGATATGAGTGATGGTAGGCCGGTGTCAACTTCCATGGCATCCACAACTTCACTTGACCCAGATGAGGATGGCGAGCCAGTTGATCAAAAAGAGTACAGAAGCATGATCAGCTCCCTCTTGTACCTCACTACCTCGAGACCGGACATACATTTCTCTGTGTCTTTGTGCTCGGTTTTGGGCTTCTCCTCACGTATCTCACCGCCAGGCGGTGAAGTGCATTCTTCAGTACCTTCGAGCTACCATTGACTATGGTATCTGGTACTCTTCATCTTCATGTCTTTCCCTTAGAGCCTACTCGGACGCAGACTTTGTCGGCTGTAGGATAGATAGAAAGAGCACTTCTGGCACCTACCAATTCATTGGCACTTCTCTTGTCTCTTGGTCTTCTAGGAAGCAGTCCGATGTTGCATAGTCCACCGCAGAGGCTGAGTACGTTGCTGCTGCCAGTTGCTGCAGCTAGGTACTTTGGATGGCCTTGACCCTGCGGGACTTTGGGTTGGTTATAGACAGTGTTCCACTCTTTTGTGATAACACTTCTGCTATTAATATTACTAAGAACCCAGTGCAGCATTCCCAGACCAAGCATATTGATATTCGATATCACTTCCTTAGAGACCATGTGGAGAAGGGTGATATAGTGCTCCAGTTTGTGGAGAGTGACCACCAGTTGGCTGATATCTTTACCAATCCTTTGGATAGCTCTAGGTTTTCAGCCTTTCGGGGAGAGCTTGGGGTGGTTTGTCCTTATGGACTGTAGTGAGGGGGAGCTTTGTGCTTTACTGCTTTATCTTGCTTTTTAAGCTCTTGTTCTCATTTTGTTGCATTGCATTCGGGTGCATTTGGGATAGTCCTCCTAGCATAGATTAGAGTGTTTTTCTTGTCTAGTTGCTTAGATTTCTTCCTTTCATCTTGTGATCTAGGATGCTGCTTATTAGCTATCTCTCTTCTCACTAGGTTGAGCTCACTCACTTTGATGCGGATACACACATGCTTAGCACTATTCAGTCAAACACATTATTTCACTGGAAAGAAGTATTGAGCCGCATTAAATATTGTCAAGTGAATTTGTTTCTTAATGAATTTCGTTTTATTCTTGGGAACGATATACTATCTTATGCCAAATTCTTGTTTATTATTAGGTTTGAATATTATGATGATTCCGGGGCCAAAGCAATGGAGAAGCACAAGGAGGGTAATCATATTTGCTACCAAGAACAAAAAGCTCAAAACCCATGGGAAAGGAAAGGAGAAAGCCAAGCAACCCATGCAGCTGATCAAGGACGAAAGAAGCCCATGCAGTGGGAGAGCAAAAAGGGAGGAGCCCAAGGACTTAAATTACATGTTTTGGATAAGATTTTCAAGCCAAATTCGGACCTCCCACGTGCTCAACCCAATTCAAACTTGGATTCAACACAGAATTCAATTCGGATTCGGTTCGGGACAGCCTGACAGGCAGTTAATAAAAAGGCCACAACTTTCACAAACGGAGTCCGATTCAGGCATTCTTGTACTCGTTGGAAAGATAATTTCAATGGAAACACAATGGATCTGGTCCCACTTTCAAATTCATCAGGAATAAAAAGTTATGACCGAAACAATATGACGGGTGGAAAATATAGTTTCCTTTTTGTGAGAGTTCATATCTAAAACCATATAGGGTTGAGTTGTACTTGGTTTGGGGACCATATGGACGTCCCAAGGGGCTATATAAGCCTTGTATTGACAGATTTTAGGGGTAGACCATGTTTAAGAAAAATCAATCTACTAAAGTTTTCGAGTTTAGCATTGCTGCCGAAATTCCTTATGGAATTAGGAGTATCTTCTTCAATCAAGATCGTTCAGCCTTTCCGCTGGGAATTGGGTGCACGATAGATCTTCGCTTGGTGGTCGACGAAATCAACACGAGTGTGTTTTGGCGGATTAAAGGGTGTTCGTCCCTTGCACTGGCATTGGAGGATCATTAGGATTCATCAAGACTCCCGTGAGTATCCATTCTACGTCGAGAAGATCGGGCGACCCCGTATCATCTTGGTATCAGAGCGCGGTTTACTCGGTAGGATCTTATCCCTTTAAATTTCAGTTTATTACTTTCTGTCCTATAGTCCATAAACCTAAAACACAAAAAAAATCCAAACCCTAGTTTCACATCTGCTATTTTCGTGAGTTTTATTAAGTCTAATCCATTGGAAATTTTGTTTACGTGCTGATCTTTGTGTTCCTTCGCGTAACTTGATCTTGTGTCCCTATAAAACAAAAAAAAGATTCAATTTACTCTTGAAATTGAGTCTGTGTCTGCAACTCCTCCCAGATCAATCCGAGTACCACCCTAGAATCCAAGTCGGTTTTGGCTTAGCTGTCCACCTCCGAATCCGTTTGGAAGTTGCCATCCGAAACCAACTCTAGGTAGGTGCTATCCGAAAACCAAAAGAGGAGTTAGTATACACGTTGGTTTCCTTGAATACCATACAGCCAAACATCATACATACGAGCTTCACTTATATCCTTTGAAAACTTGAGACTAGTCATTGATATTGCATTGTGGGCTGCTCCTGAATATTCCTAGCTGAACATTGGGCTTGTGCATCACTCATCTTTTAATTACTTTCATACCCCAACCTTCCACAAAAAGTTTGTGACCCATATACCTCAATAGACTCAGAACAATGATTTGAACATATTTGGGTCAGTGGCTCGATAGCAAAGAAAAAAAGGCAAGCAAAAAAAAAAGAGACCAAAAAAAAAGGTGCGGAGGCTGATTTGGGTGAGTGGTTCTTGTTCATAATTTCAATTTGAGTGACTAAAGTTCTTGAGCAATCTTGTGCCCATATTTCCATATTATTGCAATTGGCTAGCGTCTCTCCTAGTACTTGATGCAAACGAGCTATTGTTCCTAATTGTTTCTATTTAGCTCATTCCTTTATTGCATTGAGTCACATTGATCATTGCGTGTGCATTCATACACATCACTTATATCTATTGGATCAGCACATAGGCAATATTTTCTAACTTGGATTATTACTTAATTTTACAACATCGTGAAATTCAGATCGTGTAGGATAAATACTTCATAACCAAGCTCGACAAAATATCCTTTGCCGTGCAATTGTGAGTCACTTTTAAATCCGCTTGATCATCACTTGTTATTGTAGCCACCACCAGGTGTATGTTTCTTTTGGCGTCAATTCACTTCAGAAAGGTAAGAACTTTACTTGGGAGAGGAAAAGTGAGATTGAGTGACTCCACATATTACCCATATATTTGTGGTTTTTTTGTGTTCTCTTTGTGCTACTAACCATGTCAGGTGGAGACGACAACATGGGAGAGGAGCATGGTCTAAATTCCCCGGTGACACGTTTTCAATTCCAAGCTTTGAGGGGAACTTTGCGCAATGAGTTCGCCGCTACTACTTCTGCTTTGGAGGAGCAACTCAAGGCAGAGATCAACAACTCCACACAAGACATGCGCATTGAGATGAACCAACAAATGAGTGTGCTACGTACCAACATTGTAAACGATTTGGTGCATGCACTTTGACCACAACAAGAGGAAGACAGTGTTCATCGTGGGGGTGGCATACCTCCGCGAGATGATGAAGCAGGCGTTGCTCGAGGTGGCCAAGATGCACAACAACGGCGAGACCGCGTGGTGGCAAACGCCATCCGTCCACTCCCGCCTGGGAGAGGTGCAGGGGGCGGCTTCCATGGTCTGGGAGGGGCCATGGACATGGAGGCCATGGCGGAGGAGCACCTCGTTTTGACGATGATGACTTTCTTCACTACGACGACGACTACCACCATCGTAATCGTCGTGGCGATGAACATCCCAATGAGGATAAGTTTGGTAAGCTTAAATTTACCATGCCAACATTTTCAGGTACACATGACCCGGAGGAATACCTTACTTGGGAGCTTAAGGTGAGGAAGGTGTTCCGCTTACACAATTATTCAGAGGAGAAGAAAATTCACGTGGCGGGACTTGAATTCACCGATTATGCACTCATATGGTTGGAACAAATCCAAAATCAAAGGAGAGAGAATGACGAGCCTCCCATCGCTACATGGGAAGAGATGAAGTACTACATGAGAGCAAGGTTTGTTCCTAACCATTACAAACGTGACTTCTTTGATAATGTTTATGAACAAGAAGAGCAAACTATGGCCCGATTCCTTGCTGGTTTGCATCCTTTCATCAAGCCTTGCTACTTATTCATCCTTTAATGTACAATCATGTACAAATAATCAGAGTAGCGCAGTTGAAGCATGGAAGGAACTAAAAATTTTCTCCCCCATATTTGAACAACTTAATTTGGTTTGGCCCATTAATGACTTGTCCATGTGCTTGCAAAGTCGAGGACGACTTTTTCTCATGGGAGGGAGAATGATATGAAAGACAATATTGCAATGCATACATCTTATGGTTGTTGTTATATTAACTGGTTTGTGTGGAACAACGAGAATGACACAATAATTGATTCATACATATACCATGCATATGTGTTTTTCTTTTTATCTACTACGCCTTCAAATGTTCTTGATATGCTAAGCAAAAGAAGTGTTGATGACAAATGTATAAACCATGCATATACGTTGTATTCTTTGCTTAGTACAATTTCAGGCTACCAAAAGCAGAGGACAATGTTTTTTTGAAGAAGGGGAGGATGATGCGGATACGCACATGCTTAGCACTATTTAGTCAAATACATTATTTCACTGGAAAGAAGCATTGAGACGCATTAAATATTATCAGGTGAATTTGTTTCTTAATGAATTTCCTTCTATTCCTGGGAACGATATACTACCTTATGCCAAATTCTTGTTTATTATTAGGTTTGAATATTATGATGATTCCGAGGCCAAAGCAACGGAGAAGCACAAGGAGGGTAATCATATTCGCTACCAAGAACAAAAAGCTCAAAGCCCATGGGAATGGAAAGGAGAAAGCCAAGCAGCCCATGCAGCTGATGAAGGTGGAAAGAAGCCCATGCAGTGGGAGAGAAAAAGGGAGGAGCCCAAGGACTTAAACTACAAGTTTTGGATAAGATTTTCAAGCCAAATTCGGACTAACCACGTGCTCAACCCAATTCAAACTCGGATTCAACTCAGAATTCAATTCGGATTCGGTTCGGGACAGCCTGACAGGCAGTTACTAAAAAGGTCATAACTTTCATAAACGGAGTCCGATTCAAATGTTCTTATACTCGTTGGAAAGATAATTTCAAGGGATACGCAATGGATCTAGTCCCACATTCAAATTCATCACGAATAAAAAGTTATGACCGAAACAATATGACAGGTGGAAAATATAGTTTCCTTTTTGTGATAGTTCGTATCTAAAACCATATATGGTTGAGTTGTACTTGGTTTGGGGATTATATGGACATCCCAAGGGGCTATATAAGCCTTGTATTGCCAGCCTTTAGGAGGCAGACCACGTTTGATAATAAAATACTCTTGTTCTTTTTGATGGCCGACCCAACTTGAGGGAATTGGGAGTTTGCTGAAATCATGATCGTTCAACCTTTCCGTTGGGAATTGCGAGCACGATGGAACTTCATCGTTGGTCGTGAAGTTCAGCACGTGAAGTTGGGCGAATTATGGAGTGCTAACTTTTGCATTGGCAACGGGGGATCACTACGATTTATCAAATCCACGTGAGTATCTTGATCCTACGTCGAGAAGATCGGGCGACCCCGTATCATCTTGGTATCAGAGCGCAGTTTACTCTATAGGATTATTTACCCTTAGTTTTAGATTTATTTACTTCTGTCCTATAGTCCATTAAAACTGAAAATTGCAACAAAAAAAATCCAAACCTTAGTTTGCATTTGTAAATTTTGTGAGTTTTGTTAGGTTTTGATCCATTAGAATTTTGTCTAGGTGCTGATCATTCGTGTTTATTTGCGTAGCTTAATCTTTGTGTCCAATCCAAAATTAAAAAAAATCTTGCTGATATTTTTTTTCAGACTAGCTGTTGACTATTGCATCTATGGCTGCTCTTGAGTATTTTACACCTTGTTGAATATTTGTAACCTGTGCAAATTCAAAGAGACTATTAAATCTAGTTCGACCTTTGAAAAAAAACATAAAAAAGTCACAAGTTGACAAAAAAAAGAGAGAAGAAGAAGAAAAATACAATGGCTGAATTTGGGTGAGTTTTTAGTCCATAAATTCAGATTGTGTAATTTAATTTCTTGAGCAATCTCGTGCCCTTACATTCATATCATTACAATTGGCTAGCGTCTCTCCTAGTACTTGGTGCAAAACGAGCTTTCTAATCTTTAATTTCAGATTGCCTCTAGGTAGCTCATTCCTTTGTTTGCATCGAGTCACATTGATCATTGCGTGTGCGTTTATATACTTCACTTAAATCTTTTGGATTAGCACTTAGGCAAAGTATTCTAGCCTGGATTATTACTTAATCTTACAATATCGTGAAATTCAGATAGTGTAGGATAAACACTTTCATACCAAGCTCCACCATACCACCAACTTGGGATGCATTAAAAAGAATCATGCGAGCTAGATTTGTTCCTTCATATTATGCACGTGATTTGTTACATAAGTTGCAACAATTGAGGCAAGGTAGTAAAAGCGTAGAGGAATATTTTCAAGAACTGCAAACAGGAATGCTGCGTTGTGACTTAGAGGAAACTGAGGAAGCTGCTATGGCTAGGTTTATGGGTGGTTTGGATCGGAAAATTCAGGACATTTTAGCTTACACGGAATATAATTCTATCACTTGTTTATTTTATCTTGCTTGTAAAGCTGAAAGAGAAGTACAGGGACGACGCGTGAGCACTAGGACTAACGTTTTTGTAGGACGTGGTAACATTTGGTCTCAACGTGCATCTGCTTCACCATCAAGCCAACCTCCTGCACCTTCTTCCTCCAACAGCAAGCCACGGTTTTCATCATCAAATTCAGCATCTCGGGCATCTGAAGCAACAAAGGGGTCTGCCCAAGCACATGCAAAGAGCTCTTCGTCCGTTGCATCTACGGGACGAACGAGGGATATCCAATGTCATCAATGCAAGGGGTATGGCCATGTGCGTAGTGAATGCCCAAGCAAGCGCATTTTGATTGTGAGAGATGATGGTGAGTATTCTTCTGCTAGTGATTTGGATGAGGATACATATGCTATGCTTGCAGCTGACCATGCAGGTAGTGGGAAGGAGCAAGAAGAAGAGCACATTGGTGCTGAAGATGCAGAGCGCTATGAGAGCCTCATTGTGCAGCGTGTGTTGAGTGCACAAATGGAGAGGACGGAGCAAAATTAGTGGCACATCCTTTTCCAAACAAAGTGTGTCGTGAAGGAACGCTCATGCCGTGTGATCATTGATGGAGGGAGCTGCAACAACTTGGCGAGCTCCGATATGGTGGAGAAGCTTGCGTTGAACACCAAACCTCACCCACAACCTTACTACATTCAATAGTTCAATAACAGCGGCAAGGTGAAGGTAACACGAATGGTGAGAGTAAATTTTTCTATTGGTTCTTATCATGATGTTGCAGAATGTGATGTTGTTCCTATGCAAGCATGCTCTATGCTGTTAGGTAGACCGTGGCAATATGATAAAGATTCACTGCATCATGGTAAGACAAACCAATATTCTTTTGTGCATCATGACAAGAAAATTGTGTTACATCCTATGTCTCTTGAAGCTATTTTCAAAGATGAGATTGCTAGAGCTAGTAGAGAGAAAAATCAGGAGCATAATAGGAGTGAAAATCAGATTGTTGCAAGCGAACTTGCGCAACATAAAAAGAAAAACTCTAAATCTGTTCATGAGACGAAAAATGAGATTAAATTGAAGGGTTCATGTTTTCTTGCTACTAAGTCTGATGTGAATGAGCTGGATGCTAGTACTTCTGTTTGCTATGCCTTACTTTGCAAACAAACTTTATTTTCATTCAAGGAGGTACCTTCTTCTGTGCCTCCTGCTGTCACTAATCTTTTGCAGGAGTACATGGATGTCTTTCCAAAGGACGTGCCACCAGGGCTACCACCAGTGTGAGGGATTGAGCACCAGATTGATTTGATTCCCGGGGCATCTTTGCCCAATCGTGCGCCATACCGGACCAATCCGGAAGAAACTAAGGAGATTCAGCGTCAAGTTCAAGAATTGCTGGATAAAGGTTATGTGCGTGAGTCTCTTAGTCCTTGTGCTATTCCGGTAATTTTAGTGCCTAAGAAAGATGGATCATGGCGTATGTGTGTGGACTGTAGAGCGATCAATAACATTACCATTAGATATCGTCACCCTATTCCTAGGTTAGATGATATACTTGATGAATTAAGTGGCTCTATTGTCTTCTCTAAAGTTGATTTGCGTAGTCGGTACCACCAAATTCGCATGAAATTGGGAGATGAATGGAAAACAACATTTAAAACTAAGTTCAGTTTGTATGAGTGGTTAGTGATGCCATTTGGTTTAACTAATGCACCTAGCACATTCATGAGATTAATGAACGAGGTTTTGCGTGCTTTCATTGGTAAATTTGTAGTGGTCTATTTTGATGATATATTGATATATAGCAGATCACTAGAGCAACACCTTTGCCATTTACGTGTTGTTTTTGATGTTTACGTAACGCACGTTCATTTGGTAACCTTGAGAAGTGCACATTTTGCACGGTTCGAGTCTCGTTTCTTGGCTATGTTGTTACTCCACACGGGATTGAAGTTGATCAAGCCAAGGTTGAGGCAATACAGAGTTGGCCGACTCCTAAAACGGTCACGCAGGTGCGAAGTTTTCTAGGACTTGCTGGATTCTATCGTCGTTTTGTGCAGGGTTTCAGCACCATCGCTGCGCCATTGAATGAGCTCACTAAAATGGGGGTGCCGTTTACTTGGGGGAATGCACAGGAAGACGCCTTCAACACATTGAAAGATAAGTTAACACATGCACCATTACTCCAACTTCCAGATTTTAGTAAGACTTTTGAGCTAGAATGTGATGCTAGTGGAATTGGATTGGGTGGTGTGCTGTTGCAAGAAGGTAAACCTGTGGCATACTTTAGTAAAAAATTGAGTGGGTCTAGTTTGAACTATTCTACTTATGAAAAGGAATTATATGCTCTAGTTCGAACTTTAGAGACATGGCAACATTATTTATGGCCCAAAGAATTTGTCATTCATTCTGATCATGAGTCATTAAAGCATATTAGAAGTCAAGGAAAATTGAACCGTAGGCATGCAAAGTGGGTTGAATTCATAGAGTCTTTTCCTTATGTCATAAAACACAAAAAGGGAAAGGAGAATGTTATTGCTGATGCATTGTCTAGGAGATATACCATGCTCTCACAACTTGACTTCAAAATTTTTGGATTGGAAACAATTAAGGAGCATTATGTTCATGATGATGATTTTAAAGATGTGTTGCTGAATTGCAAAGAGGGAAAAACGTGAAATAAATTTGTTCTAAATGATGGATTTGTGTTTAGAGCTAACAAACTATGCATTCCAGCTAGCTCCGTTCGTTTGTTGTTGTTACAGGAAGCGCATGGAGGTGGGCTGATGGGGCATTTTGGCGCGAAGAAGACGGAAGACATACTTGCTAGTCATTTCTTTTGGCCAAAGATGAGATGTGATGTGGAACGTTTTGTTGCTCGCTGCACTACATGTCAAAAGGCTAAGTCACGACTTAATCCTCATGGTTTGTATATGCCTCTACCTGTTCCTAGTGTGCCTTGGGAAGATATTTCTATGGACTTTGTTTTAGGACTGCCTAGGACAAAGAAGGGGAGGGATAGCATATTTATTATTGTGGATAGATTTTCTAAGATGGCACACTTCATACTATGTCATAAAAGTGATTGTTGTAGGGGTGGCCCCCACCTAAACCCAGCAGGCCTGATAGGAGATTATAAGGCCCCGAATAGGCCATGTGTAATGACATAAGTGCCCCCAGAGGGGATAACCAGATGTAAGGGTATAACTGTAAAAGCACTCCTCATGTGTACATATATATGAGTACAGGCCATGGGGAGAGGGCAAGCCAATATACTCATCTCCATCACTCTCCACTACCATCTCTCTCTCTGTTTGGCCTGTAGTCACAACAGTTGGCGCCGTCCGTGGGGAGGACAAGGACAAGCCCGAAGACCGAAGAAGAAGGATGGCACCGAAAAAAGCTTCATCAGCGGCGGCGAAGGGAAAGAAGACGGCTGGGTCGGAGCGGCGCGTGAATACCAGGGCTTCGGCATTGGCCGCCGAAGGAGCTAACGGCGGCGCAGGCGCCGTGGTCGCGGACGTCGACGCTTGCACCACAGCGACCGACCACGCCAGCGCCGCTACAACGACACCCAACCCCGTCGCTGGCACCACAGCGACCGACCCCGCCAGCGCCGCTACAACGACACCCAACCCCGTCGCTGGCACTGCAACGACAGCCCCCGCCACCCTCGCCGGCAGCGCGGATCAGGCGGCCGGGGGTAGCTGCAATGAAGCATCCGGCGGAGCTGGAGATCGTGAAGCGATGGTCCCTGCACCGACCTGTCCGTTGGGTGTTCCGGCGGCCCCGACAGCGCCTGCGGTGGTAAGTGCCATACTAGCAGCCCTCAACGCATTCCAGCGGGAGCTAGGGGACCTTCGCGGAGCCGTCCGTGATATGCAAGAGGCTCGGAGCCAGCAGGCCGAGCCAGTAATCGCGCCCGAGCCCACGCCGGAGAGGGCGGACAGTCGCGAAGCCCCCACGTCTAGGGAAGATCCGGAGTCCCCGCTTTCAGCAGGGCTGCAGCAGGCGGCATGGCCTGAAGACTTCAAGTTTCCTAGTGCCATCGACCCGTACAAGGGCGACACGGACCCCCGCGAGTTCGTGCGCGTGTACGAATCCGCGATCAGAGCCGCGGGCGGAGATGACACCACGAAGGTGAAGGGACTCCCTCTTGCGCTGCAAGGAGTGGCGCTCTCTTGGTTCTTTACTATAGAGCCAGGCTCCATCTACGCGTGGGAGCAGCTTCGCGACCGCCTTCACAACAACTTCCAAGGAAACTATGTCGAGCGAGTCGACGCGGACCAACTATTCGCTGTGAAGCAAAAACCCTCGGAGAAGCTCCTGGACTACTTCAAACGCTTCGCCAAGATTCGATGCCAAATGAAGGACGTTAATGAAACCACCATGGTTAATGCAGCCATACAGAGCCTTCGTCCCGGCCCGATGGCCGAGTACAATGCGCGAAAGCCAATCAAGACGGTGGCGAAGCTCTTCGACAAAATGGAGGAATACGCCAGGGTGGAAGAGGACGCGCGGCGAAGGCAAGGTGACGACTCCGACACCAACCAGGCCGGAGCCTCGGCAAAAGCCGAAGATATACCATGCTTTCACAACTTGATTTCAAAATCTTTGGGTTAGAGACAATAAAGGAGCAATATGTGCATGATGCTGATTTTAAAGACGTGTTGCTAAATTGTCAAGAGGGAAAGGGTTGGAATAAATTTGTTGTGCATGATGGTTTCATATACCGTGCTGGCAAGCTATGCATTCCTGTTGGCTCCGTTCGTCTTTTGTTGTTACAGGAGGCGCATGGAGGAGGATTGATGGGCCACTTCGGCGTGAAGAAGACTGAGGACATTCTGCTCCACCATTTTTATTGGCCAAAGATGAGGCGTGACGTCGAACGCTTTATTTCTCGCTGCACCACGTGCCAAAAAGCTAAGTCACGACTTAATCCTCATGGTTTATACATACCTCTTCCTGTTCCAAGCGTACCTTGGGAAGATATTTCTATGGACTTTGTTTTAGGGCTTCCTAGGACAAAGAAGGGGAGGGATAGTATTTTTGTTGTCGTGGATAGATTCTCTAAGATGGCTCATTTTATACCATGTCATAAAAGTGATGATGCTACACATGTTGCTGATTTGTTCTTTAAGGAAATTGTTCGCTTGCATGGTATTCCGAATACGATAGTTTCAAATCGTGATGCTAAATTTCTTAGTCATTTTTGGAGAACCTTGTGGGGAAAGTTGGGAACTAAACTGTTATTTTCCACTACCTGTCATCCCCAAACTGATGGACAAACTGAGGTAGTCAATAGAACATTGTCTACTATGCTTAGGGCTGTGCTTAAAAAGAACTTAAAAATGTGGGAGGAATGTTTGCCTCATGTGGAATTTGCTTATAATCGTTCGCTGCATTCTACCACGAAGAAATGCCCTTTTGAAATTGTTTATGGTTTCATACCTCGTGCACCTATCGACTTGTTGCCTCTTCCGGCTTCAGAAAAAGTAAATTGTGATGCGCAACAACGTGCTGATTTCATACGTAAGATGCATGAGACAACTAAAGAGAACATTGAGATTATGAATGCTAAATATAAAGTTGCTGGTAGTCAAGGACGCAAGCATATTACTTTTGAACCGGGTGATCTTGTGTGGTTACACTTGCGTAAAGAACGATTTCCTGAATTGAGAAAGTCTAAACTCATGCCTCGTGCAGATGGTCCTTTTAGAGTGCTTGAACGTATTAATGATAATGCATATAAGTTAGACTTGCCTGCAGATTTTGGGGTTAGCCCCACCTTTAACATTGCAGATTTGCGACCTTGCTTGGGCGTGGAAGATGAGCTTGAGTCGAGGACGACTCCAATTCAAGAAGGGGAGGATGATGAGGACATCACTTCTATTGATATGAACACCCCTCTTACTGCTTCCATGAATGATGGGCAAGGTCCAATCACTCGGGCACGTGCTCGTCAACTCAACTATCAGGTAAACTCGTTTTTAGGAGTCAATAATATTTCCGCTGAGCATTCGATACTTCCTAAGACTTGTGATTTTCTTGTCCTTAGGAACCATGGAGAAGAACCACGCGAGCTCAAGTGTAGAAGTGGAACCGTCAAGCGCAAGCCAACTCATATTCGCGAGTTCGACTCAGATTCGGACTGCTGGACAGCGCCTACTTCAAATGACCATAACTTTTGATCTAGAAGGTTTCTCGGGGCCCGTGAGTACTCGTTGGAAAGATCTTGGAGTCTACTTTCAGATGAATCTGGTCTCACCTCGAAATTTCATCCGAGCCGATCAGAAACTGCAAAACAAGTGGCATCACTTTTCCAGTCCGAGTCAAAGTGGGCCTTGGGCCTTGTAATCACACTTAGACTATTTGGGCCTGCACTAATCATGGGTGTACTGTTCACGTGAACAGTACCCGTGAATAGTACCACATCCCCTTTTGTTAGATAAGTGCGGCCTCCCCCACTCCTATTTAAGGAGGTCGCACCCCTTTAGTTTTCCTCGGGTTTTTCTTAAGAGTTTATTCTGCTTAGCAGTTTCGCCGCATGTTCGGTTTGAGGAACCCCAACTTGTGAACTTAAACATTATTCGCAATTTCAGATTGCATCTTTTACTCTCTTGCTTGTGTTCTCGATTCGCTTGCAGGAGATAGCCTTCTTGGCGAGGTCAATCGTGTTCGGCACGGTTGATAACCAACGGAGCAGTGGTGTAGTGATTGCGAGGGGTTCGATCTGTTTTGGTCGGAGCCTTTGGATCATCAACGTCGAGGTCTCCACAATCGACTTATCAGTACCTCTCGGAAGATCGGGCCATCGTCACATCAGATGCAACCCCAGGAAGGCCCCTTACGGATCCAAGCTCACGTACAGCAGCCTCGGGAGGGCCTCCTGTCGCTGCAGGCCCCGGAGGCAACCCACCGCAGGGTCATTAATGTCATATCCGGAGGCTCTGCGCTAGAATTCGCCTCAGCACGGCAGCAGAAGGCCTATGCGCGAAGACTACATCACGTGGCGGCATACCCAGCGCAAGCACCGCTGGACTGGGCGCAGCACGAAGTCACATTCACACTCGACAACGCCCAAGGCGTGGACTTCCCTCATCAGGACCCCGTGGTCATCCGGGTCACTATCGCGGGATGCGACGTGGGGCGCGCCTTGGTGGACGGCGGTAGCTCCGCGAACATATTGTTTGCGGCGGCCTTCGACTAGATGGGGATCCCTCAAAGCCGCCTAGGGCCCTCAGGAATCCCACTGCAGGGCTTCGGGGGACAGCCCCTGTGGGCGTTGGGCCAAATAGGTCTTCAAGTCTCCTTCAGCCAAGATAACAATGTGCGGGCCGAAGATGCCACCTTCGACGTGGTCGACCTTCCGTACCCCTACATTGCCATATTAGGGCGCCCAATCCTCAACTCTTTCGGCGCGGTACCACATCATGGCTATCTATGCATGAAGATCCCGGGCCCCCGGACCATCATCACCGTCCGAGGCGACCAGGATATGGCCCGGCGCATCGAGCCAGGTGCCAGGCACCCGCGTCGCGAAGCCCAGTGGCGCTCTTAGAGCTGGCGTCACAGCGCGGGGGTCCGCGAGGCCATTCAGAGGTGCCTTGGCGGGCCCTGCAGATGTCTAGCGACTAGAGGCTTTGGCCGCACCAAGGACAAACGGTTAGTATATCCACCCCTTGTAATTGCTTACCCGCGCAAATGGGGATGCAATGCAGATCGCCGTTTGCCAACAATCTTTTACGAGGGGGAGGCGCGCGCAGGCTTGGCCAGCGCGCGCGTTCCCGGAGTATAAATCGACGTCGCACATTCGCGTGTGCACTCGCCGTAGCCAAAGGTGACAGGCCTGAGTATAAACAAAGACGCATGTTCGCATGTGCACTCGCCGTAGCCAGGGGTACGGGACTGAGTATAAATCAAAGTCGCACGTTCGCGTGTGCACTCGCCGTAGCCAAAGGTGATGGGCCTGAGTATAAACAAAGACGCACGTTCGTGTGTGCACTCGCCGTAGCCAGGGGTACGGGACTGAGTATAAATCGAAGTCGCACGTTCACGTGTGCACTCGCCGTAGCCAAAGGTGACGGGCCTGAGTATAAAAAAAGACGCACGTTCGCGTGTGCACTCGCTGTAGCCAGGGGTACGGGACTGAGTATAAATCGAAGTCGCACGTCCGCGTGTGCACTCGCCGTAGCCAAGGGTGACGGGCCTGAGTATAAACAAAAGACGCAACGGGGGGACGCCCTCGCGCGCACCAGTCTACGGACTTTAAATAAGACGTAGCGTCGAGGTCCACCTCCGCACGCACCAGTCTACGGACTTTAAATAAGACGTAGCGTCGAGGTCCGCCTCCGCACGCACCAGTCTACGGACTTTAAATAAGACGTAGCGTCGAGGTCCGCCTCCGCACGCACCAGTCTACGGACTCTAAATAAGACGTAGCGTCGAGGTCTGCCTCCGCACGCGCGAGTCTCCGGACTATAAAGGAAGTCGTAGCGTCGAGGTCCGCCTCCGCACGCGCTAGTCCACGGACTTTAAATAAGACGTAGCGTCGAGGTCTGCCTCCGCACGCGCGAGTCTCCGCACCATAAAGGAAGTCGTAGCGTCGAGGTCCGCCTCCGCACGCGCTAGTCCACGGACTTTAAATAAGACGTAGCGTCGAGGTCTGCCTCCGCACGCGCGAGTCTCTGGACTATAAAGGAAGTCGTAGCGTCGAGGTCCACCTCCGCACGCGCTAGTCCACGGACTTTAAATGAGACGTAGCGTCGAGGTCTGCCTCCGCACGCGCGAGTCTCCGGACTATAAAGGAAGTCGTAGCGTCGAGGTCCGCCTCCGCACGCGCTAGTCCACGGACTTTAAATCAGACGTAGCGTCGAGGTCTGCCTCCGCACGCGCGAGTCTCCGGACTATAAAGGAAGTCGTAGCGTCGAGGTCCTCCTCCGCACGCGCTAGTCCACGAACTTTAAATAAGACGTAGCATCGAGGTCTGCCTCCGCACGCGCGAGTCTCCGGACTATAAAGGAAGTCGTAGCGTCGAGGTCCGCCTCCGCACGCGCTAGTCCACGGACTTTAAATAAGACGTAGCGTCGAGGTCTACCTCCGCACGCGCGAGTCTCCGGACTATAAAGGAAGTCGTAGCGTCGAGGTCCGCCTCCGCACGCGCTAGTCCATGGACTTTAAATAAAATGTAGCGTCGAGGTCTGCCTCCGCACGCGCGAGTCTCCGGACTATAAAGGAAGTCGTAGCGTCGAGGTCCACCTCCGCACGCGCTAGTCCACGGACTTTAAATAAGACGTAGCGTCGAGGCCTGGCTCCGCACGCGCGAGTCTCCGGACTATAAAGGAAGTCGTAGCGTCGAGGTCCGCCTCCGCACGCACCAGTCCACGGACTCTAAATTAGACGCGGATGTTCTCCTTGCGCACTCTACGGAGTCTAAAGAAGACGCGGATTCCGCGCATGCCGAGAACCTCGTCCCTGTGCATACCCTGCAGAGCATAAATAAGGCTACGGAGGCCTCCCACACGTTTCGCACCGCGAGCGGAGGACACGAGTATTAATCGCAGTGGAGCGAGGCTCACCCTCGCATACTGCGGGAGGTGAGCGCAGCGCGCGTTGACGAAGACACAACGTGCCAAAGGCTACCCCCGCCAGGAGGAGCAAGAGGAACGGAACGTGCGCGCACTTCCACCCTCGCCCGCGCCAGTCTACGGACTATAAAAAGGCGAAGTGCCGAGGTCCGCCTCCGCACACGCCAGTCTACGGACTATAAAAAGGCGCAGTGCCGAGGTCCGCCTCCGCACGCGCCAGTCTACGGACTACAAAAAGGCGAAGTGCCGAGGTCCGCCTCCGCACGCGCTAGTCTACGGACTATAAAAAGGCGAAGTGCCGAGGTCCGCCTCCGCACACGCCAGTCTACGGACTATAAAAAGGCGGAGTGCCGAGGTCCGCCTCCGCACACGCCAGTCTACGGACTATCAAAAGGCGAAGCGCCGAGGTCCGCCTCCGCACACGCCAGTCTACGGACTATAAAAAGGCGAAGCCTGGTGCTCCTTAAGTGTGTAAAAAGGCGAAGCGTCGAGGTCCGCCTCCGCACCCGCCTGTCTAGGGACGGTAAAAAGGTGAGGCGCCAAGGACTGCCCTCGCAAGCGCCGTTCTAAGGAACCCTTGCGCGACTACTTCGCCAACGGCGCGCGTCGAACGTGGAGAGCCTGTCCCCGCGCAGCATGTGGCGTACCGGTGAACCCGAAGCGGCATCAATACACAGCGCATATCTTAAGATGACAGAAAATTTGCATATCGAAAAAATCACACAAGTACAAAGGTCCGGCAGCATCCTTGCCGTTCTAAGCCGCTATCCCGCGGGCTCGTCCTTAACGCGCGCTAAAGCTGGGGCCTCGCTTGAAGAAGGCCGGCTTGCCCAAAAGTTCAACGACTCCTCGGCCCTTTGCCAGCGTCGAAGGCGCCGCCGGGTCGCAAGGCCAGACGCGAGCAGTCGCCCCCAGCAAGGAAGCTGCCCGGGATAAAGGCAAGTAATCAGTTCGTGAAACAAACACGCACTTTATTCATTCAATTAAGGGGCGGACGCTACAACGCACGCCCACACCTAGCCACATTGGCGCCGCACCTGTGAGCCTGCGGCATCTTCGGAGGCCTCTGCGACGCCCTCGTCGCGCCGCGGGACTTCATCCAGAAATTGGCTGAGGTTCCCCCCACCACGAAGGGACTTCCGAAGCTCGACCTCCGTGGCGGCTATGCCGATGTAGTCCCAGATGCGCTCGTAGAAGAATTTGACGGGGCCGTGAACGGCACAGACTTCACCGGACATCACTCCGGCCCCGCCGGGCATCTCCAGCTGAGGGTTCTCCAGCTCGGCGATGTGCGTGCAACCACGGTGCCGAAGGAGGGCGCACACCAGGCACGACGCCACATAGGCACAGTGGTTACGCTCCGCTAGAGTCAAGGCAAGCTCGCCTTTTTCCTTCTCTAGCGAGGCGACCTGTTCCAGGAGCCCGCCGTGCTCCGCCGCAAACTTCTGTTGCGCAGCTTCCGCGGCCGACTCCCGCGCCGATGCAACAAGTCCCTCGGCGTGTGCCCTCGCTTCGGCGCATTCCGTTTCCAGCTGGCGGATGCGGGCGTCCTGGGCAGAGCGGGCTCCAGAAGCTTCGCGTAGCTCCTCCTCGGCGGCCCGTAGCCTATCCTCAGCGCCTCTCGGCCACGAGCATAGGCCGTTTGCAAGGCCTGCCCCAGCACAAGTGTCTGCAGAAGGGAAAGACTTAGCAAGATCAGCCAGCACAGGCATTGTCGCATGACTACTTACCCTCACCCCAGACACCTCGAAGGCGTCTTCGAGGCGCCCTGCCCCATAGGCCTGCAGCACTTGCGGGTCGATGCTGATGGCTGCGTCATTCACAATCCCGCGCCACGCCCTCAGCGTCTCCGGGGGCGGCACGAAGTCCGCGGGGCTCACGCGCGCGGAGGTCCCGTGGTCCGCCAAGTGCTCCCTCTCCGGAATGAGCAGCGCTGCAAACAAGGCTGCAGGTGAGCACCGCAAGGCATGAAAGAATACACCAGGGTAAGCTAAGCCACCCTACCTTCGGTAGCAGAAGGAGGGTCTCGGGGACTCGCCCCCCCATCCCCAGGTGGGGCGGCAGTGGCGTAAGCCCCCGCAGAAGGAATGGTCCCGCCGCGGGCAGAAGCCTCCGCGTTCGGGGCAGGGGCGGCTGTCCCTGCGCGACGAGCGGTGTCGCCAAAGGGGCGGAAGGCGCATATGCCGCAGGGTCTCCGGCATTTGCACTGGAGTCCCACAAGCTTCTAACGCCCGTAGCCACGACGAATCCCCGCGGTATCCGGTGGAGCCCCGGCCGCACACACGGCCGTTTAGCCGGGGTAGCCGGCAGCGATACTGCCCCCGCAGTTGCGGCTGGGGAAGCCCCCGTGGTTGCAGCGCCCGGGGGCGAAGGTTCCGCGGTGGCAATTGTCGCAGGGGGCACCTCGGTTTCTGCAGCTGTCGGTAAAGGTAGCATGGCTCCGTGCGCCCCCGTGGGGGGCGCCTCCGGCACCACACCGGCCACGGCCGGAGGCTCCACCTCAGCATCGCTGTTGCGCACGGGTTTAAGCTTGCCGTCTGGGGCGCTCACCGAAGATACCTCGCCTTCGGCGTCCGCGCCACCCAAGCCTGAATTGGCATACCTCGCCGAGTCCGACTCCGCGTCCGCCGCGCCCTCGGGAGCACTAGCAGCAGCAGTAGCAGCTGCCGCGCCAAGCGCGGCAGGCGCCCCGCTACGGCCCCTCTTCTGAGACGGTGCCTTCTTCTTCTTCGCCGCACCGTCGTCTGGAGCGACACGGTCCGGCACGGCATGGCCCAGGGCCTCGCACACGCGGTTTATTCGCCCCAGCCCTGCCTCGGCGATAGCAGACGCGCGCTGCTCGTGCTCCCTGCCGGTGTACGGCCCTAGGAATACGCGTGCTGCTTGCTCCGCCTCCTCCAAGCAAACCCCTGAAGCAACGGAGATAGCATCAGCATATAGCGCATTTCGCGTGAACGAAGGAGAGACGCGGTCCAGGCTTACGAAGACTGGAGGGTGCCGGCAGCGAGCAGATCGATGGCGCAACATTGTCGTCTCGACGCCTCTCGGCGGCAAGACGCCAGTCGCAGGCAAGCGGGGCCACGCCGTACATTACATACTCTTCGGCGAGGTCGCGCATGTTGAGGCGGGCGGCCACGCCTACGAGCCGCTGAGCCCTCCGCCTGTCCTCATCACCGAGCGTCCGGCCGGGCGAGGGTTTGAACGCGATCGGTTGGCCTGTGCACTCAAGGCCGCTCCCGCTCTCCACACGGTGGTAGAACCACCGCTTCATCCAGTAAGACTCCCACTTCCCGCGAGTTGAGTTCGCAGGGAAGAGCTTCTTGCACGACGGTCGAAGAATAAAGGTGACGCTACCGAAGCTCGACAGCGTCCCGTCCTTCCGGTCCTTGGGCTGGCACCGTGCCTCGTGAAGATAGGCGAACAGTGAGGCGCTGGGCCAACATGCCCCCGAGCGCAAGGCCCAGCTATACACCGCAAGCCGGGCCACGGCGTTCGGAGTCAGTTGCGCCAGCTCCAGCCCGAAGGTCCGCAGCACGTCGCCCACGATAGCCGCCGCGGGGATGCCGAGTCCCGCGTCAAAAAAGGCAACGAACACGACCGCCTCCGACCTCTCGGGATGCCACCCGTTCGAAGGGTAGGAGACGGAGCGCGCGCGCGTCTACTTCGGCTGGGCGCCAGCTCCGCTGCCACCCGTTCGAAGGGTAGGGGACGGAGCGCGCGCGTCTACTACGGCTGGGCGCCAGCTCCGCTGCCACCCGTTCGAAGGGTAGGGGATGGAGCGTGCGCGTCTACTCCGACTGGGTGCCAGCTCCGCTGCCGCCAGTTTGAAGGGTAGGGACGGAGCGCGCGCGCGTCTACTGTGGCTGGGCACCAGCTCCGCTGCCGCCCGTTTGAAGGGTAGGGGACGGCGGGCGCGCGTCTACTCCGGCTGGGCGCCAGCTCAGCTGCCCCCCGTTTGAAGGGTAGGGGACGGCGCGCGCGCGTCTACTGCGGCTGGGCACCAGCTCTGCTGCCACCTGTTCGAAGGGTAGGAGACGTAGCGCGCGCGTCTACTTCGGCTGGGCGCCAGCTCCGCTGCCACCCGTTCGAAGGGTAGGGGACGGAGCGCGCGCGTCTACTACGGCTGGGAGCCAGCTCCGCTGCCACCCGTTCGAAGGGTAGGGGATGGAGCGCGCACGTCTACTCCGGCTGGGTGCCAGCTCCGCTGCCGCCCGTTCGAAGGGTAGGGACGGAGCGCGCGCGCGTCTACTGTGGCTGGGCACCAGCTCCGCTGCCGCCCGTTCGAAGGGTAGGGGACGGCGGGCGCGCGTCTACTCCGGTTGGGCGCCAGCTCCGCTGCCGCCCGTTCGAAGGGTAGGGGACGGAGCGCGCGCGTCTACTGTGGCTGGGCGCCAGCTCCGCTGCCACCCGTTCGAAGGGTAGGGGACGGAGCGCGTGCGTCTACTCCGGCTGGGCGCCAGCTCCGCTGCCACCCGTTCGAAGGGTAGGGGACGGAGCGCGCGCGCGTCTACTTCGGCTGGGCGCCAGCTCCGCTGCCACCCGTTCGAAGGGTACGGGACGGAGCGCGCGCGTCTACTCCGGCTGGGCGCCAGCTCCGCTGCCACCCGTTCGAAGGGTAGGGGACCGAGCGCGCGCGTCACTCCGGCTGGGCGCCAGCTCCGCTGCCACCCGTTCGAAGGGTAGGGGATGGAGCGCGCGCGTCTACTCCGGCTGGGGGCCAGCTCCGCTGCCGCCCGTTCGAACGGTAAGGACGGAGCGCGCGCGCGTCTACTGGGGCTGGGCCCCAGCTCCGCTGCCGCCCGTTCGAAGGGTAGGGGACGGCGGGCGCGCGTCTACTGTGGCTGGGCGCCAGCTCCGCTGCCCCCCGTTCCAAGGGTAGGGGACGGCGCGCGCGCGTCTACTGCGGCTGGGCGCCAGCTCCGCTGCCACCCGTTTGAAGGGTAGGGGACGGAGCGGGCGCGTCTACTCCGGCTGGGCGCCAGCTCCGCTGCCACCCGTTGGAAGGGTAGGGGACGGAGCGCGCGCGTCTACTCCGGCTGGGCGCCAGCTCCGCTGCCACCCGTTCGAAGGGTAGGGGACGGAGCGCGCGCGCGTCTACTTCGGCTGGGCGCCAGCTCCGCTGCCACCCGTTCGAAGGGTACGGGACGGAGCGCGCGCGTCTACTGCGGCTGGGCGCCAGCTCCGCTGCCACCCGTTCGAAGGGTAGGGGACCGAGCGCGCGCGTCACTCCGGCTGGGCGCCAGCTCCGCTGCCACCCGTTCGAAGGGTAGGGGATGGAGCGCGCGCGTCTACTCCGGCTGGGGGCCAGCTCCGCTGCCGCCCGTTCGAACGGTAAGGACGGAGCGCGCGCGCGTCTACTGGGGCTGGGCCCCAGCTCCGCTGCCGCCCGTTCGAAGGGTAGGGGACGGCGGGCGCGCGTCTACTGTGGCTGGGCGCCAGCTCCGCTGCCCCCCGTTCCAAGGGTAGGGGACGGCGCGCGCGCGTCTACTGCGGCTGGGCGCCAGCTCCGCTGCCACCCGTTTGAAGGGTAGGGGACGGAGCGGGCGCGTCTACTCCGGCTGGGCGCCAGCTCCGCTGCCACCCGTTGGAAGGGTAGGGGACGGAGCGCGCGCGTCTACTCCGGCTGGGCGCCAGCTCCGCTGCCACCCGTTCGAAGGGTAGGGGACGGAGCGCGCGCGCGTCTACTTCGGCTGGGCGCCAGCTCCGCTGCCACCCGTTCGAAGGGTACGGGACGGAGCGCGCGCGTCTACTGCGGCTGGGCGCCAGCTCCGCTGCCACCCGTTCGAAGGGTAGGGGACCGAGCGCGCGCGTCTACTCCGGCTGGGCGCCAGCTCCGCTGCCACCCGTTCGAAGGGTAGGGGATGGAGCGCGCGCGTCTACTCCGGCTGGGTGCCAGCTCCGCTGCCGCCCGTTCGAAGGGTAAGGACGGAGCGCGCGCGCGTCTACTGTGGCTGGGCCCCAGCTCCGCTGCCGCCCGTTCGAAGGGTAGGGGACGGCGGGCGCGCGTCTACTGCGGCTGGGCGCCAGCTCCGCTGCCCCCCGTTCCAAGGGAAGGGGACGGCGCGCGCGCGTCTACTGCGGCTGGGCGCCAGCTCCGCTGCCACCCGTTCGAAGGGTAGGGGACGGAGCGGGCGCGTCTACTCCGGCTGGGCGCCAGCTCCGCTGCCACACGTTCGAAGGGTAGGGGACGGAGCGCGCGCGTCTACTTCGGCTGGGCGCCAGCTCCGCTGCCACCCATTCGAAGGGTAGGGGACGGAGCGCACGCGCGTCTACTGCGGCTGGGCGCCAGCTCCGCTGCCACCCGTTCGAAGGGTAGGGGACGGAGCGCGCGCGTCTACTGCGGCTGGGCGCCAGCTCCGCTGCCACCCGTTCGAAGGGTTGGGGACGAAGCGCACGCGTCTTCTTCGGCTGGGCGCAAGCTCCGCTGCCACCCGTTCGAAGGGTAGGGGAAGGAGCGCGCGCGTCTACTGCGGCTGGGCGCCAGCTCCGCTGCCACCCGTTCGAAGGGTAGGGGACGGAGCGCGCGCGTCTACTACGGCTGGGAGCCAGCTCCGCTGCCACCCGTTCGAAGGGTAGGGGATGGAGCGCGCGCGTCTACTCCGGCTGGGTGCCAGCTCCGCTGCCGCCCGTTCGAAGGGTAGGGACGGAGCGCGCGCGCGTCTACTGTGGCTGGGCACCAGCTCCGCTGCCGCCCGTTCGAAGGGTAGGGGACGGCGGGCGCGCGTCTACTCCGGTTGGGCGCCAGCTCCGCTGCCGCCCGTTCGAAGGGTAGGGGACGGAGCGCGCGCGTCTACTGTGGCTGGGCGCCAGCTCCGCTGCCACCCGTTCGAAGGGTAGGGGACGGAGCGCGTGCGTCTACTCCGGCTGGGCGCCAGCTCCGCTGCCACCCGTTCGAAGGGTAGGGGACGGAGCGCGCGCGCGTCTACTTCGGCTGGGCGCCAGCTCCGCTGCCACCCGTTCGAAGGGTACGGGACGGAGCGCGCGCGTCTACTCCGGCTGGGCGCCAGCTCCGCTGCCACCCGTTCGAAGGGTAGGGGACCGAGCGCGCGCGTCACTCCGGCTGGGCGCCAGCTCCGCTGCCACCCGTTCGAAGGGTAGGGGATGGAGCGCGCGCGTCTACTCCGGCTGGGGGCCAGCTCCGCTGCCGCCCGTTCGAACGGTAAGGACGGAGCGCGCGCGCGTCTACTGGGGCTGGGCCCCAGCTCCGCTGCCGCCCGTTCGAAGGGTAGGGGACGGCGGGCGCGCGTCTACTGTGGCTGGGCGCCAGCTCCGCTGCCCCCCGTTCCAAGGGTAGGGGACGGCGCGCGCGCGTCTACTGCGGCTGGGCGCCAGCTCCGCTGCCACCCGTTTGAAGGGTAGGGGACGGAGCGGGCGCGTCTACTCCGGCTGGGCGCCAGCTCCGCTGCCACCCGTTGGAAGGGTAGGGGACGGAGCGCGCGCGTCTACTCCGGCTGGGCGCCAGCTCCGCTGCCACCCGTTCGAAGGGTAGGGGACGGAGCGCGCGCGCGTCTACTTCGGCTGGGCGCTAGCTCCGCTGCCACCCGTTCGAAGGGTACGGGACGGAGCGCGCGCGTCTACTGCGGCTGGGCGCCAGCTCCGCTGCCACCCGTTCGAAGGGTAGGGGACCGAGCGCGCGCGTCTACTCCGGCTGGGCGCCAGCTCCGCTGCCACCCGTTCGAAGGGTAGGGGATGGAGCGCGCGCGTCTACTCCGGCTGGGTGCCAGCTCCGCTGCCGCCCGTTCGAAGGGTAAGGACGGAGCGCGCGCGCGTCTACTGTGGCTGGGCCCCAGCTCCGCTGCCGCCCGTTCGAAGGGTAGGGGACGGCGGGCGCGCGTCTACTGCGGCTGGGCGCCAGCTCCGCTGCCCCCCGTTCCAAGGGAAGGGGACGGCGCGCGCGCGTCTACTGCGGCTGGGCGCCAGCTCCGCTGCCACCCGTTCGAAGGGTAGGGGACGGAGCGGGCGCGTCTACTCCGGCTGGGCGCCAGCTCCGCTGCCACACATTCGAAGGGTAGGGGACGGAGCGCGCGCGTCTACTTCGGCTGGGCGCCAGCTCCGCTGCCACCCATTCGAAGGGTAGGGGACGGAGCGCACGCGCGTCTACTGCGGCTGGGCGCCAGCTCCGCTGCCACCCGTTCGAAGGGTAGGGGACGGAGCGCGCGCGTCTACTGCGGCTGGGCGCCAGCTCCGCTGCCACCCGTTCGAAGGGTTGGGGACGGAGCGCACGCGTCTTCTTCGGCTGGGCGCAAGCTCCGCTGCCACCCGTTCGAAGGGTAGGGGAAGGAGCGCGCGCGTCTACTGCGGCTGGGCGCCAGCTCCGCTGCCACCCGTTCGAAGGGTAGGGGACGGAGCGCGCGCGTCTACTCCGGCGGGGTGCCAGCTCCGCTGCCACCCGTTCGAAGGGTAGGACGGAGCGCGCACGTCTACTGCGGCTGGGCGCCAGCTCCGTTGCCACCCGTTCGAAGGGTAGGGGACGGAGCGCGCGCGTCTACTCCGGCGGGGTGCCAGCTCCGCTGCCACCCGTTCGAAGGGTAGGACGGAGCGCGCACGTCTACTCCGGCTAGGCGCCAGCTCCGCTGCCCCCCGTTCGAAGGGTAGGGGACGGCGCGCGCGCGTCTACTGCGGCCGGGCGCCAGCTCCGCTGCCACCCGTTCGAAGGGTAGGGGACGGAGCGCGCGCGCGTCAACTTCGGCTGGGCGCCAGCTCCGCTGCCACCCGTTCGAAGGGTAGGGGACGGAGCGCGCGCGTCTACTACGGCTGGGAGCCAGCTCCGCTGCCACCCGTTCGAAGGGTAGGGGAAGGAGCGCGCGCGTCTACTCCGGCTGAGGCCAGCTCCGCTGCCGCCCGTTCGAAGGGTAGGGGACGGCGGGCGCGCGTCTACTCCGGCTGGGCGCCAGCTCCGCTGCCCCCCGTTCGAAGGGTAGGGGACGGCGCGCGCGCGTCTACTGCGGCTGGGCGCCAGCTCCGCTGCCACCCGTTCGAAGGGTAGGGGACGGAACGCGCGCGCGTCTACTTCGGCTGGGCGCCAGCTCCGCTGCCACCCGTTCGAAGGGTACGGGACGGAGCGCGCGCGTCTACTTCGGCTGGGTGCCAGCTCCGCTGCCACCCGTTCGAAGGGTAGGGGACGGAGCGCCCAAGTCTACTTCGGCAGGGCGCCAGCTCCGCTGCCACCCGTTCGAAGGGTAGGGGACGGAGCGCACGCGCGTCTACTGCGGCTGGGCGCCAGGTACGCTGCCACCCGTTCGAAGGGTAGGGGACGGAGCGCCCGCGTCTACTCCGGCTGGGCGCCAGCTCCGCTGCCACCCGTTCGAAGGGCAGGGGACGGAGCGCGCGCGTCTACTACGGCTGGGCGCCAGCTCCGCTGCCACCCGTTCGAAGGGTAGGGGACGGAGCGCGCGCGTCTACTCCGGCTGGGCGCCAGCTCCGCTGCCGCCCTTTCGAAGGGTAGGGGACGTAGCGCACGCGCGTCTACTTCGGCTGGGCGCCAGCTCCGCTGCCACCCGTTCGAAGGGTACAGGACGGAGCGCGCGCGTCTACTGCGGCTGGGCGCCAGCTCCGCGGCCACCCGTTCGAAGGGTAGGGGACGGAGCGCGCGCGTCTACTGCTACTGGGCGCCAGCTCCGCTGCCACCCGTTCGAAGGGTAGGGGACGGAGCGCGCGCGTCTACTCCGGCTGGGCGCCAGCTCCGCTGCCACCCGTTCGAAGGGTAGGGGACGGAGCGCGCGCGCGTCTACTTCGGCTGGGCGCCAGCTCCGCTGCCACCCGTTCGAAGGGTACGGGACGGAGCGCGCGCGTCTACTCCGGCTGGGCGCCAGCTCCGCTGCCACCCGTTCGAAGGGTAGGGGACCGAGCGCGCGCGTCACTCCGGCTGGGCGCCAGCTCCGCTGCCACCCGTTCGAAGGGTAGGGGATGGAGCGCGCGCGTCTACTCCGGCTGGGAGCCAGCTCCGCTGCCGCCCGTTCGAAGGGTAAGGACGTAGCGCGCGCGTCTACTGGGGCTGGGCCCCAGCTCCGCTGCCGCCCGTTCGAAGGGTAGGGGACGGCGGGCGCGCGTCTACTGCTGCTGGGCGCCAGCTCCGCTGCCCCCCGTTCCAAGGGTAGGGGACGGCGCGCGCGCGTCTACTGCGGCTGGGCGCCAGCTCCGCTGCCACCCGTTCGAAGGGTAGGGGACGGAGCGGGCGCGTCTACTCCGGCTGGGCGCCAGCTCCGCTGCCACCCGTTCGAAGGGTAGGGGACGGAGCGCGCGCGTCTACTCCGGCTGGGCGCCAGCTCCGCTGCCACCCGTTCGAAGGGTAGGGGACGGAGCGCGCGCGCGTCTACTTCGGCTGGGCGCCAGCTCCGCTGCCACCCGTTCGAAGGGTAGGGGACGGAGCGCGCGCGTCTACTCCGGCTGGGCGCCAGCTCCGCTGCCACCCGTTCGAAGGGTAGGGGACCGAGCGCGCGCGTCTACTCCGGCTGGGCGCCAGCTCCGCTGCCACCCGTTCGAAGGGTAGGGGATGGAGCGCGCGCGTCTACTCCGGCTGGGTGCCAGCTCCGCTGCCGCCCGTTCGAAGGGTAAGGACGGAGCGCGCGCGCGTCTACTGTGGCTGGGCCCCAGCTCCGCTGCCGCCCGTTCGAAGGGTAGGGGACGGCGGACGCGCGTCTACTGCGGCTGGGCGCCAGCTCCGCTGCCCCCCGTTCCAAGGGAAGGGGACGGCGCGCGCGCGTCTACTGCGGCTGGGCGCCAGCTCCGCTGCCACCCGTTCGAAGGGTAGGGGACGGAGCGGGCGCGTCTACTCCGGCTGGGCGCCAGCTCCGCTGCCACACATTCGAAGGGTAGGGGACGGAGCGCGCGCGTCTACTTCGGCTGGGCGCCAGCTCCGCTGCCACCCATTCGAAGGGTAGGGGACGGAGCGCACGCGCGTCTACTGCGGCTGGGCGCCAGCTCCGCTGCCACCCGTTCGAAGGGTAGGGGACGGAGCGCGCGCGTCTACTGCGGCTGGGCGCCAGCTCCGCTGCCACCCGTTCGAAGGGTTGGGGACGGAGCGCCCGCGTCTTCTTCGGCTGGGCGCAAGCTCCGCTGCCACCCGTTCGAAGGGTAGGGGAAGGAGCGCGCGCGTCTACTGCGGCTGGGCGCCAGCTCCGCTGCCACCCGTTCGAAGGGTAGGGGACGGAGCGCGCGCGTCTACTCCGGCGGGGTGCCAGCTCCGCTGCCACCCGTTCGAAGGGTAGGACGGAGCGCGCACGTCTACTGCGGCTGGGCGCCAGCTCCGTTGCCACCCGTTCGAAGGGTAGGGGACGGAGCGCGCGCGTCTACTCCGGCGGGGTGCCAGCTCCGCTGCCACCCGTTCGAAGGGTAGGACGGAGCGCGCACGTCTACTCCGGCTGGGCGCCAGCTCCGCTGCCCCCCGTTCGAAGGGTAGGGGACGGCGCGCGCGCGTCTACTGCGGCCGGGCGCCAGCTCCGCTGCCACCCGTTCGAAGGGTAGGGGACGGAGCGCGCGCGCGTCAACTTCGGCTGGGCGCCAGCTCCGCTGCCACCCGTTCGAAGGGTAGGGGACGGAGCGCGCGCGTCTACTACGGCTGGGAGCCAGCTCCGCTGCCACCCGTTCGAAGGGTAGGGGATGGAGCGCGCGCGTCTACTCCGGCTGGGGCCAGCTCCGCTGCCGCCCGTTCGAAGGGTAGGGGACGGCGGGCGCGCGTCTACTCCGGCTGGGCGCCAGCTCCGCTGCCCCCCGTTCGAAGGGTAGGGGACGGCGCGCGCGCGTCTACTGCGGCTGGGCGCCAGCTCCGCTGCCACCCGTTCGAAGGGTAGGGGACGGAGCGCGCGCGCGTCTACTTCGGCTGGGCGCCAGCTCCGCTGCCACCCGTTCGAAGGGTACGGGACGGAGCGCGCGCGTCTACTTCGGCTGGGTGCCAGCTCCGCTGCCACCCGTTCGAAGGGTAGGGGACGGAGCGCCCGCGTCTACTTTGGCAGGGCGCCAGCTCCGCTGCCACCCGTTCGAAGGGTAGGGGACGGAGCGCACGCGCGTCTACTGCGGCTGGGCGCCAGGTACGCTGCCACCCGTTCGAAGGGTAGGGGACGGAGCGCCCGCGTCTACTCGGGCTGGGCGCCAGCTCCGCTGCCACCCGTTCGAAGGGTAGGGGACGGAGCGCGCGCGTCTACTACGGCTGGGCGCCAGCTCCGCTGCCACCCGTTCGAAGGGTAGGGGACGGAGCGCGCGCGTCTACTCCGGCTGGGCGCCAGCTCCGCTGCCGCCCTTTCGAAGGGTAGGGGACGTAGCGCACGCGCGTCTACTTCGGCTGGGCGCCAGCTCCGCTGCCACCCGTTCGAAGGGTACAGGACGGAGCGCGCGCGTCTACTGCGGCTGGGCGCCAGCTCCGCGGCCACCCGTTCGAAGGGTAGGGGACGGAGCGCGCGCGTCTACTGCTACTGGGCGCCAGCTCCGCTGCCACCCGTTCGAAGGGTAGGGGACGGAGCGCGCGCGTCTACTCCGGCTGGGCGCCAGCTCCGCTGCCGCCCGTTCGAAGGGTAGGGGACGGAGCGCGCGCGCGTCTACTTCGGCTGGGCGCCAGCTCCGCTGCCACCCGTTCGAAGGGTACGGGACGGAGCGCGCGCGTCTACTCCGGCTGGGCGCCAGCTCCGCTGCCACCCGTTCGAAGGGTAGGGGACCGAGCGCGCGCGTCACTCCGGCTGGGCGCCAGCTCCGCTGCCACCCGTTCGAAGGGTAGGGGATGGAGCGCGCGCGTCTACTCCGGCTGGGAGCCAGCTCCGCTGCCGCCCGTTCGAAGGGTAAGGACGTAGCGCGCGCGTCTACTGGGGCTGGGCCCCAGCTCCGCTGCCGCCCGTTCGAAGGGTAGGGGACGGCGGGCGCGCGTCTACTGCTGCTGGGCGCCAGCTCCGCTGCCCCCCGTTCCAAGGGTAGGGGACGGCGCGCGCGCGTCTACTGCGGCTGGGCGCCAGCTCCGCTGCCACCCGTTCGAAGGGTAGGGGACGGAGCGGGCGCGTCTACTCCGGCTGGGCGCCAGCTCCGCTGCCACCCGTTCGAAGGGTAGGGGACGGAGCGCGCGCGTCTACTCCGGCTGGGCGCCAGCTCCGCTGCCACCCGTTCGAAGGGTAGGGGACGGAGCGCGCGCGCGTCTACTTCGGCTGGGCGCCAACTCCGCTGCCACCCGTTCGAAGGGTAGGGGACGGAGCGCGCGCGTCTACTCCGGCTGGGCGCCAGCTCCGCTGCCACCCGTTCGAAGGGTAGGGGACCGAGCGCGCGCGTCTACTCCGGCTGGGCGCCAGCTCCGCTGCCACCCGTTCGAAGGGTAGGGGATGGAGCGCGCGCGTCTACTCCGGCTGGGTGCCAGCTCCGCTGCCGCCCGTTCGAAGGGGAAGGACGGAGCGCGCGCGCGTCTACTGTGGCTGGGCCCCAGCTCCGCTGCCGCCCGTTCGAAGGGTAGGGGACGGCGGGCGCGCGTCTACTGCGGCTGGGCGCCAGCTCCGCTGCCCCCCGTTCCAAGGGTAGGGGACGGCGCGCGCGCGTCTACTGCGGCTGGGCGCCAGCTCCGCTGCCACCCGTTCGAAGGGTAGGGGACGGAGCGCACGCGCGTCTACTGCGGCTGGGCGCCAGCTCCGCTGCCACCCGTTCGAAGGGTAGGGGACGGAGCGCGCGCGTCTACTGCGGCTGGGCGCCAGCTCCGCTGCCACCCGTTCGAAGGGTTGGGGACGGAGCGCACGCGTCTTCTTCGGCTGGGCGCAAGCTCCGCTGCCACCCGTTCGAAGGGTAGGGGAAGGAGCGCGCGCGTCTACTGCGGCTGGGCGCCAGCTCCGCTGCCACCCGTTTGAAGGGTAGGGGACGGAGCGCGCGCGTCTACTCCGGCGGGGTGCCAGCTCCGCTGCCACCCGTTCGAAGGGTAGGACGGAGCGCGCACGTCTACTGCGGCTGGGCGCCAGCTCCGCTGCCACCCGTTCGAAGGGTAGGGGACGGAGCGCGCGCGTCTACTACGGCTGGGAGCCAGCTCCGCTGCCACCCGTTCGAAGGGTAGGGGATGGAGCGCGCGCGTCTACTCCGGCTGGGGCCAGCTCCGCTGCCGCCCGTTCGAAGGGTAGGGGACGGCGGGCGCGCGTCTACTCCGGCTGGGCGCCAGCTCCGCTGCCCCCCGTTCGAAGGGTAGGGGACGGCGCGCGCGCGTCTACTGCGGCTGGGCGCCAGCTCCGCTGCCACCCGTTCGAAGGGTAGGGGACGGAGCGCGCGCGCGTCTACTTCGGCTGGGCGCCAGCTCCGCTGCCACCCGTTCGAAGGGTACGGGACGGAGCGCGCGCGTCTACTTCGGCTGGGGCCAGCTCCGCTGCCACCCGTTCGAAGGGTAGGGGACGGAGCGCCCGCGTCTACTTCGGCAGGGCGCCAGCTCCGCTGCCACCCGTTCGAAGGGTAGGGGACGGAGCGCACGCGCGTCTACTGCGGCTGGGCGCCAGTTACGCTGCCACCCGTTCGAAGGGTAGGGGACGGAGCGCCCGCGTCTACTCCGGCTGGGCGCCAGCTCCGCTGCCACCCGTTCGAAGGGTAGGGGACGGAGCGCGCGCGTCTACTAAGGCTGGGCGCCAGCTCCGCTGCGACCCGTTCGAAGGGTAAGGGACGGAGCGCGCGCGTCTACTCCGGCTGGGCGCCAGCTCCGCTGCCGCCCATTCGAAGGGTAGCGGACGTAGCGCACGCGCGTCTACTTCGGCTGGGCGCCAGCTCCGCTGCCACCCGTTCGAAGGGTACGGGACGGAGCGCGCGCGTCTACTGCGGCTGGGCGCCAGCTCCGCGGCCACCCGTTCGAAGGGTAGGGGACGGAGCGCGCGCGTCTACTGCCTGGCTGGGCGCCAGCTCCGGCTGCCACCCGTTCGAAGGGTAGGGGACGGAGCGCGCGCGTCTACTTCGGCTGGGCGCCAGCTCCGCTGCCACCCGTTCGAAGGGTAGGGGACGGAGCCGCGCGCGCGTCTACTTCGGCTGGGCGCCAGCTCCGCTGCCACCCGTTCGAAGGGTACGGGACGGAGCGCGCGCGTCTACTCGGCTGGGCGCCAGCTCCGCTGCCACCCGTTCGAAGGGTAGGGGACCGAGCGCCGCGCGTCACTCCGGCTGGGCGCCAGCTCCGCTGCCACCCGTTCGAAGGGTAGGGGATGGAGCGCGCGCGTCTACTCCGGCTGGGAGCCAGCTCCACTGCCGCCCGTTCGAAGGTAAGGACGTAGCGCGCGCGCGTCTACTGGGGCTGGGCCCCAGCTCCGCTGCCGCCCGTTCGAAGGGTAGGGGACGGCGGGCAGCGCGTCTACTGCGGCTGGGCGCCAGCTCCGCTGCCCCCCGTTCCAAGGGTAGGGGACGGCGCTGCGCGCGTCTACTGCGGCTGGGCGCCAGCTCCGCTGCCACCCGTTCGAAGGGTAGGGGACGGAGCGGGCGCGTCTACTCCGGCTGGGCGCCAGCTCCGCTGCCACCCGTTCGAAGGGTAGGGGACGGAGCGCGCGCGTCTACTTCGGCTGGGCGCCAGCTCCGCTGCCACCCGTTCGAAGGGTAGGGGATGGAGCGCCGCGCGTCTACTGCGGCTGGGCGCCAGCTCCGCTGCCACCCGTTCGAAGGGTAGGGGACGGAGCGCGCGCGTCTACTTCGGCTGGGCGCCAGCTCCGCTGCCACCCGTTCGAAGGGTAGGGGAAGGAGCGCGCGCGTCTACTCCGGCTGGGCGCCAGCTCCGCTGCCACCCGTTCGAAGGGTAGGGGACGGAGCGCGCGCGTCTACTCCGGCTGGGGCGCCAGCTCCGCTGCCACCCGTTCGAAGGGTAGGACGGAGCGCGCACGTCTACTGCGGCTGGGCGCCAGCTCCGCTGCCACCCGTTCGAAGGGTAGGGGACGGAGCGCACGCGTCTACTTCGGCTGGGCGCCAGCTCCGCTGCCACCCCTTCGAAGGGTAGGGGACGGAGCGCACGCGCGTCTACTGCTGCTGGGCGCCAGCTCCGCTGCCACCCGTTCGAAGGGTAGCGGACGGAGCGCGCGCGTCTACTGCGGATGGGCGCCAGCTCCGCTGCCACCCGTTCGAAGGGTAGGGGACGGAGCGCGCGCGTCTACTCCGGCTGGGCGCCAGCTCCGCTGCCACCCGTTCGAAGGGTAGGGGACGGAGCGCCGCGCGTCTACTCCGGCTGGGCGCCAGCTCCGCTGCCGCCCTTTCGAAGGGTACGGGGACGTAGCGCCGCGCGTCTACTTCGGCTGGGCGCCAGCTCCGCTGCCACCCGTTCGAAGGGTACGGGACGGAGCGCGCGCGTCTACTGCGGCTGGGCGCCAGCTCCGCGGCCACCCGTTCGAAGGGTAGGGGACGGAGCGCGCGCGTCTACTGCTGCTGGGCGCCAGCTCCGCTGCCACCCGTTCGAAGGGTAGGGGACGGAGCGCGCGCGCGTCTACTCCGGCTGGGCGCCAGCTCCGCTGCCACCCGTTCGAAGGGTAGGGGACGGAGCGCGCGCGCGTCTACTCCGGCTGGGCGCCAGCTCCGCTGCCACCCGTTCGAAGGGTAGGGGACCGAGCGCGCGCGTCACTCCGGCTGGGCGCCAGCTCCGCTGCCACCCGTTCGATGGGTAGGGGATGGAGCGCGCGCGTCTACTCCGGCTGGGAGCCAGCTCCGCTGCCGCCCGTTCGAAGGGTAAGGACGTAGCGCGCGCGCGTCTACTGGGGCTGGGCCCCAGCTCCGCTGCCGCCCGTTCGAAGGGTAGGGGACGGCGGGCGCGCGTCTACTGCGGCTGGGCGCCAGCTCCGCTGCCCCCCGTTCCAAGGGTAGGGGACGGCGCGCGCGCGTCTACTGCGGCTGGGCACCAGCTCCGCTGCCACCCGTTCGAAGGGTAGGGGACGGAGCGGGCGCGTCTACTCCGGCTGGGCGCCAGCTCCGCTGCCACCCGTTCGAAGGGTAGGGGACGGAGCGCGCGCGTCTACTTCGGCTGGGCGCCAGCTCCGCTGCCACCCGTTCGAAGGGTAGGGGACGGAGCGCACGCGCGTCTACTGCGGCTGGGCGCCAGCTCCGCTGCCACCCGTTCGAAGGGTAGGGGACGGAGCGCGCGCGTCTACTGCGGCTGGGCGCCAGCTCCGCTGCCACCCGTTCGAAGGGTTGGGGACGGAGCGCCCGCGTCTACTTCGGCTGGGCGCAAGCTCCGCTGCCACCCGTTCGAAGGGTAGGGGAAGGAGCGCGCGCATCTACTGCGGCTGGGCGCCAGCTCCGCTGCCACCCGTTCGAAGGGTAGGGGATGGAGCGCGCGCGTCTACTCCGGCGGGGTGCCAGCTCCGCTGCCACCCGTTCGAAGGGTAGGGGACGGAGCGCACGCGTCTACTTCGGCTGGGCGCCAGCTCCGCTGCCACCCGTTCGAAGGGTAGGGGACGGAGCGCACGCGCGTCTACTGCGGCTGGGCGCCAGCTCCGCTGCCACCCGTTCGAAGGGTAGCGGACGGAGCGCGCGCGTCTACTGCGGCTGGGCGCCAGCGCCGCTGCCACCCGTTCGAAGGGTAGGGGACGGAGCGCGCGCGTCTACTCCGGCTGGGCGCCAGCTCCGCTGCCACCCGTTCGAAGGGTAGGAGACGGAGCGCGCGCGCGTCTACTTCGGCTGGGCGCCAGCTCCGCTGCCACCCGTTCGAAGGGTACGGGACGGAGCGCGCGTGTCCACTTCGGCTGGGCGCCAGCTCGGCTGCCACCCGTTCGAAGGGTAGGGGACGGAGCGCGCGCGTCTACTGCGCCTGGGCGCCAGCTCCGCTGCCACCCGTTCGAAGGGTAGGGCACGGAGCGCGCGCGTCTACTCCGGCGGGGCGCCAGCTCCGCTGCCACCCGTTCGAAGGGTAGGGGATGGAGCGCACGCGTCTACTTCGGCTGGGCGCCAGCTCCGCTGCCACCCGTTCGAAGGGTAGGGGACGGAGTGCACGCGCGTCTACTGCGGCAGGGCGCCAGCTCCGCTGCCACCCGTTCGAAGGGTAGGGGACGGAGCGCGCGCGTCTACTCCGGCTGGGCGCCAGCTCCGCTGCCACCCGTTCGAAGGGTAGGGGACGGAGCGCGCGCGTCTACTCCGGCTGGGCGCCAGCTGCGCTGCCACCCGTTCGAAGGGTAGGGGATGGAGCGCGCGCGCGTCTACTTCGGCTGGGCGCCAGCTCCGCTGCCACCCGTTCGAAGGGTACGGGACGGAGCGCGCGCGTCTACTTCGGCTGGGCGCCAGCTCCGCTGCCACCCGTTCGAAGGGTAGGGGACGGAGCGCGCGCGTCTACTGTGGCTGGGCGCCAGCTCCGCTGCCACCCGTTCGAAGGGTAGGGGACGGAGCGCGCGCGTCTACTCCGGCGGGGTGCCAGCTCCGCTGCCACCCGTTCGAAGGGTAGGGGACGGAGCACGCGCGTCTACTTTGGCAGGGCGCCGCAAAGGCGGGGGTCTTGTCCCGCAAAGTCTGCCTCGTTTTCCTTAACAGACCACCTACAGTGCATCAACATAAATGGTGATGCCGGCGGGCTCCATCAGGAACGCCGACTGTAGGTAGGCCTGTTAAGAAAAACAGGGTAGACCTTGCTGTCGCCTGCGAAAGCGCGATGCGGGGGCAGGAAGCGCGGCTGGCTGTCGATAACCGGCGCTGATCAAGCTCCCAAGAAAAATGGACCTCCTTCTGTGCATCAACATTCCCCTAGCCATTCAGCGTCACCCAGGAATGTTGATGCACGGCAGGGGCCCATTTTAGGGGAGCAGCTTCTATCACAATATACGCAGGAGAAACGCCGCACCAGCGCCATATATATACCCCATCAGCAGGGGAGCCAACCGGCGGAAGGCCAATCGGCAGAAGTCCAACTGCCGGGAGTCCGCCGCCATATTAATGGTCACGACGCCTCAAACGCCCGCACCGCGCCAAGCACGCTTCACCGCGTGGACGGCCGGCAGACCGAGCGTCGCGGCACGTCCCTTATCACTTAAGGCTCATGCGGCGGATCAAGGGCCCGCTACGCTGACCTGTGCCAGTGCAACGCCCCCGGCGTGCGTCTACTTCGGCTGCAGCCCAGCCCAGGTCAAGTTTGGAAAAGTTCACAGGCCGCGGGGACGGAGGGGGCCAAAGGACTCGGCAACATGGCTTCGGCCCCGTGAAGCCCTTTACCATGAGAGGCTCCTGTTGTAGGGGTGGCCCCTACCTAAACCCAGCAGGCCTGATAGGAGATTATAAGGCCCCGAATAGGCCATGTGTAATGACATAAGTGCCCCCAGAGGGGATAACCAAATGTAAGGGTATAACTGTAAAAGCACTCCTCATGTGTACATATATATGAGTACAGGCCATGGGAAGAGGGCAAGCCAATATACTCATCTCCATCACTCTCCACTACCATCTCTCTCTATTTGGCCTGTAGCCACAACAGTGATGATGCTACCAACATTGCTGATTTGTTCTTTCGTGAAGTTGTTCGCTTGCATGGTGTGCCAAATACAATAGTTTCCGATCGTGACACTAAATTCCTTAGCCATTTTTGGAGAACTTTATGGGCTAAATTGGGGACTAAGCTGTTATTTTCGACTACATGTCATCCCCAAACTGATGGGCAAATTGAAGTTGTGAATGGAACTTTATCTACCATGCTTAGGGCTGTTTTAAAAAAGAACATTAAAATGTGGGAAGAATGCTTGCCTCATATTGAATTTGCTTATAATCGTTCGCTGCATTCTACTACAAAGTTGTGCCCTTTTGAGATTGTCTATGGCTTTGTGCCTCATGCTCCTATTGATTTGCTGCCACTTCCATCTTCGAAGAAGTTAAATTTTGATGCTAAACAGCGTGCTGACTTGATGTTGAAAATGCATGAGACAACCAAAGAAAATATTGAACGTATGAATGCTAAATATAAACTTGCTGGTAGTAAAGGAAGGAGGCATTTAACTTTTCAACCGGGTGATTTAGTTTGGTTGCATTTGAGAAAAGAAAGATTTCCTGAATTGAGGAGGTCTAAGTTGATGCCTAGAGCTGATGGTCCTTTCAAAGTGTTGGAAATCAATGACAATGCATATAAACTTGAGTTGCCTGCAAATTTTGGGGTTAGTCCCACCTTTAACATTGCAGATTTGAAGCCATACTTGGGAGAAGAAGATGAGCTTGAGTCGCGGACGACTCAAATGCAATAAGGGGAGGATGATGAGGACATCCTTTCCATGCATACAACCATGCCGACTCCACATCAAACTGAAACTATGATACAAGGACCAATGACTAGAGCGCGAGCACGTCAACTTAACCATCAGGTGAATGCGTTCCTAAGTTTGCATACAAATATTTCAAAGAATGGAATACTACTTAATTCTTGTGATGATTTAATTGTCCTTAGGAACCATGGGGATGAACCACATGAGCTCAAGAATATAAGTGGAACCGTCAAGCGCAAACCAAGTCATGTTCATGAGTTTGACTCGGATTCGGCCTTATTGACAGCGTCTACTTCAAACGGCCATAACTTTTGATCCAGAAGGTTTCTCGTGGCCCGTGAGTACTCGTTGGAAAGCTCTTGAAGTCTACTTTCAGATGATCTAGTCTCACCTCCAAATTTCATCCGAGTCGGTCAGAAACTACAAAACACGTTACGTCACTTTTTCAGTCCGAGTCAAAGTGGGCCTTGGGCCTTGTAATTCGAGTCCTATTCGGCTTCCTTGTGTTTTGGCCGACCCTCCACCTTCCGTGTCCCTTAAATAGGCAGCCGCACCCTCTTCTAGGGTTCGGGTTTTGATAGACTAAGTTAGCTTTTGCTACTTCGCCTTGTACTCGCGCATGTCGGCTAGACGGCCCGAATACTTGTCTTCGAAACCCCACCGTCTTTCTGTTTTAGATTGAATCCTACATCGTTTATTTGCAATTGAGTTGCTTTTCATCTTGTTCTTGCCTGTTCTTCGATTGCTTGCAGGAACAATTACCCTCGTGGTTTGGTTGATTGTGCGCCGACAAGGTCACGAACAACCTCTGGAGTTGTTGTATCGATCGCTAAGGCGCAACGTCATCCCCTTCCCCAATCGAATCTACCACTCTCATCGAAAGATCGGGACCGCTAGTGCTATCATGCAATGTATGCATTTGATAGCTGTTGTAGTATCAGTTGGTTTGTGCAAAATAGTGAGAATGAGAATGACACAATAATTGATTCATACATATACCACGCATATGTGTTGTTCTTTTTGCATACTACACCTCCAGGTAATAACAATGTGAAAGACGGAAGGGGTGTAACTGACCAATACATATACCATGCATACACATTGTATTCTTTGTTTAGTATAATTTCAGGCTATCAAAAAACGAGGACGGCTTTTCTTGAAGAAGGGGAGGATGATGCAGATACGAACATGCTTAGCACGTTTAAGTCAAATACATTATTTCACTGGAAAGAAGTATTGAGCCGCATTAAATATTGTCAGGTGAATTTGTTTCTTAATGAATTTCCTTCTATTCATGGGAACAACATACTACCTTATGCCAAATTCTTGTTTATTATTAGGTTTGAATATTATGATGATTTCGGGACCAAAGCAATAGACAAGCACAAGGAGGGTAATCATATTTGCTACCAAGAACAAAAAGCTCAAAGCCCATGAGAATGGAAAAGAGAAAGTCAAGCAGCCCATGCAGCTGATCAAGGAGGAAAGAAGCCCATGCAGTGGGAGAGCAAAAAGGGAGGAGCCCAAGGACTTAAACTACAAGTTTTGGATAAGATTTTCAAGCCAAATTCGGACTTCCCACGTGCTCAACCCAATTCAAACTCGGATTCAACTCAGAATTCAATTCGGATTCGGTTCGGAACAGCCTGATAGGCAGTTACTAAAAAGGCCATAACTTTTACAAACGGAGTCCGATTCAGGTGTTCTTATACTCGTTGGAAAGATAATTTCAAAGGATACACAATGGACCTGGTCCCACCTTCAAATTCATCACAGATAAAAAGTTATAACCGAAACAATATAACGGGTGGAAAATAAAGTTTCCTTTTTGTGAGAGTTCGTATCTAAAGCTATATAGGGTTGGGTTGTACTTGGTTTGGGGACCATACGGGCGTCCCAAGGTGCTATATAAGCCTTGTATTGGTAGCCTTTAAGAGGCAGACCACGTTTGATAATAAAATACTCTTGTTCTTTTTGATGGGCGACCCAACTTGAGGGAATTGGGAGTTTGCTGAAATCATGATCGTTCAACCTTTCTGTTGGGAATTGGGAGCGCGATGGAACTTCATCGGTGGTCGTGAAGTTCAGCACGTGAGGTTGGGCGAATTACAGAGTGCTAACTCTTGCATTGGCAACGGGGGATCACTACGATTCATCAAATCCACGTGAGTATCTTGATACTACGTCGAGAAGATCGGGCGACCCCGTATCATCTTGGTATCAGAGCGCAGTTTACTCGGTAGGATTATTTACCCTTAGTTTTAGATTTATTTACTTCTGTCCTATAGTCCATTAAAACTGAAAATTGCAGCAAAAAATCCAAACCCTAGTTTGCATCTGTTAATTTTGTGAGTTTTGTTCGGTTTTGATCCATTAGAATTTTGTCTAGGTGCTGATCATTCGTGTTTATATGCATAGCTTAATCTTTGTGTCCAATCCAAAATTCAAAAAAAATCTTGCTGATATTTTTTTCATGAATTGACACTAGCTGTTGACTATTGCATCTATGGCTGCTCTTGAGTATTTTATACCTTTTTGAATATTTGTAACCTGTGCAAATTCAAACAGAATATTAAATCAAGTTCGGCATTTGAAAAAAACAAAAAAAAGTCACAGATTGACAAAAAAAAAGAGAGTGAATATGAAGAAAAAACAATGACCGAGTTTGGGTGAGTTCTCAGTCCATAAATTCAGATTGTGTAATTTAATTTCTTGAGCAATCTCGTGCCCTTACATTCATATCATTACAATTGGCTAGCGTCTCTCCTAGTACTTGGTGCAAAACGAGCTATCTAATCTTTAATTTCAGATTGCCTCTAGTCAGCTCATTCCTTTGTTTGCATCGAGTCACATTGATCATTGCATGTGCGTTCATATACTTCACTTAAATCTTTTGGATCAGCACTTAGGCAAAGTATTCTAGCCTGGATTATTACTTAATCTTACAATATCGTGAAATTCAGATTGTGTAGGATAAACACTTTCATACCAAGCTCCACCATATAACCGTTGTTGTGCAAGGAGTGAACACTCTTAAATTCGCTTGATCATCACTGTGCTGTTGTCACTTCTACCAGGTGTAAGCTTTTATTGGCCTTAATTCACTTTGGAAGGGTAAGAATTTTACTTGGGAGAGAAAACAGTCAGATTGAGTGATTTCCATAAAGCAGTATTCTACATAGCTATTAGTTTCTTGCATAGCTAACCATGTCAGGTGGAGGAGAACACCATGATGAGAGTGGTGAGAAAAATGAAACTCAAGCATTCATCAAGCAATATCAATTTGGGGCACTCCGTGAACACTTTCAACGTGTGCTACGCCAAGGGCTCGATCAACTCTTTGAGAAGCATGATGATTTTGCTGATCAAATTGCAAGGGAGATGCAAAATATGGATGATGTGGATACACACATTCTTAACACTTTTAAGTCAAATACATTATTTCACTGGAAAGAAGTATTGAACCGCATTAAATATTGTCAGGTGAATTTGTTTCTTAATGAATTTCCTTCTATTCGTGGGTACGATATACTACCTTATGCCAAATTCTTGTTTATTATTAGGTTTGAATATTGTGATGATTCCGGGGCCAAAGCAATGGAGAAGCACAAGGAGGGTAATCATATTTGCTACCAAGAACAAAAAGCTCAAAGCCCATAGGAATGGAAAGGAGAAAGCCAAGCAGCCCATGCAGCTGATCAAGGAGAAAAGAAGCCCATGCAGTGGGAGAGCAAAAAGAGAGGAGTCCAAGGACTTCAACTACAAGTTTTGGATAAGATTTTCAAGCCAAATTCGGACTTCCCACGTGCTCAATCCCAATTCAAACTCGGATTCAACTCGGATTTGGTTCGGGACAGCCTAACAGGCAGTTACTAAAAAGGCCATAACTTTCACAAACGGAGTCGGATTCAGGTGTTCTTGTACTCGTTGGAAAGATAATTTCAAGGACTACGCAATGGATCTGGTCTCACCTACAAATTCATTGCGTATAAAAAGTTATGACCAAAATAATATGATAGGTGGAAAATATAGTTTCTTTTTTGTGAGAGTTCGTATCTAAAACCATATAGGGTTGAGTTGTACTTGGTTTGGGGACCATATGGACGTCCCAAGGGGCTATATAAGCCTTGTAGTTGCAGCCTTTAGGGCTTAGACCACGTTTGACAATAAAATACTCTTGTTCTTTTTGATGGCCGACCCAACTTGAGGGAATTGGGAGTTTGCTGAAATCAAGATCGTTCAACCTTTCCGTTGGGAATTGGGAGCGCGATGGAACTTCATTGGTGGTCGTGAAGTTCAACACGTGTGGTTGGGCGAATTATAGAGTGCTAACTCTTGCATTGGCAACGTGGGATCACTACGGTTCATCAAATCCACGTGAGTATCTTGATCCTACGTCGAGAAGATCGGGCGACCCCGTATCATCTTGGTATCAGAGCACAGTTTACTCGGTAGGATTATTTACGCTTACTTTTAGATTGATTTACTTCTGTTCCTATAGTCCATTAAAACCGAAAATTGCCACCCAAAAAAATCCAAACCTTTAGATTAATCTGTTATTTCGTTAGTTTTGTTAAGTTCTCATCCATTAGAATTTTGTTTAGGTGCTGATTGTGTTATTTCCTTTGTTTCACCTAAACCAAAAAAAAAATCCGATTGCTACAGTGCGTGAATAGTATTGCTACTGTACTGTGAACAGTACTGCTACAATACCAAAAAAATTTCCGTTCATCTTTGAGACTAGTCTTTGATAATTGCGTTAAGGGCTACTCTTGGTATTAATCTATACTTGCTGAGATTCCAGTAATTGTGCAAAGAAACGCTAAACATTAGTGCCAACCACAAGTACAAAAAAAAAGAAAGAAGAAGAAGAGCCTTAATAAAAAAAGTGAGTGTTGGCCAAATTGGGGTTATCTAATTCTATTATATAATTTCAACTTGTGCATTTAATTTCTTTGAGCAATCTTGTGCCCGTACATTCATATCATTGCAATTGGCTAGCGTCTCTCCTAGTACTCGGTGCAAAACGAGCTATCTAATCTTTAATTTCAGATTGCCTCTAGTTAGCTCATTCCTTTGTTTGCATCGAGTCACATTGATCTTTGCGTGTGCGTTCATATACTTCACTTAAATCTTTTGGATCAGCACTTAGGCAAAGTATTCTAGCTTGGATTATTACTTAACTTTACAACATCAAGAATTTCAGATTGCTAGGATATACACTTCCATACCAAGCTCCACCATATAACCGTTGTTGTGCAAGTAGTGAACACTCTTAAATTCGCTTGATCATCACTGTGCTGTTGTCACTTCTACCGGGTGTAAGTTTTTATTGGCTTTAATTCACTTCGGAAAGGTAAGAACTTTACTTGGGAGAGAAAATAGTGAGATTGAGTGATTTCCATAAAGCATTATTCTACATAGCTATTTGTTTCTTGCATAGCTAACCATGTCAGGTGGAGGAGAATAACATGATGAGAGTGGTGAGACAAATGAAACTCAAGCATTCGTCAAGCAATATCAATTTGGGGCACTCCGTGAACACTTTCAATGTGAGCTACGCCAAGGGCTCGATCAACTCTATGAGAAGCATGATGCTTTTGCTGATCAAATTGCAAGGGAGATGCAAAATATTAAGATACAAGCTAATGAAAATGTGCGCCAACTGCGGGAGGACATTGGAGCCCATACTAGGCTCATACAAGCTCGCAATGGTGGCGATGAAGCAAGTGTTCAAGGAGAAGAAGCTGCTGCACATACACCTCTTGCACCGCAACACCGAGTGGCGGCCAACATGGTGCGTCCACCACAGCACGGAGGACAAGGAGGAGGCCATGGAGGGCGTGGCCAAGGCCTAGGTGGAGGCCGTGGTGCTGCTGCACATGCGATGGAATGGGATGGTGATTTTGCTTTGTATTACAATGATCACTATTTTCATCCACGCAATGAAGATGATGGATTGGGCAAACTCAAGTTTTGTATGCCCAAGTTTGTAGGTGGAACTGATCCCGAGGAGTATCTCACTTAGGAATTGAAGGTTGACAAAATATTCCGTATGCATCACTATACGGATGAGAGAAAGATACAGTTGGCATCACTTGAGTTTGAAGGTCATGCTTTGGATTGGTGGGAACAAGTCATTACTCGAAGAGCTGAGAAATGAGAAGACCCTGTTGCATCATGGCAAGAGATGAAGCGAGAAATGAGAGCCTGTTTTGTTCCTCGTCATTACAAGCGTGATCTATTTGATAAATTGTAGAATATGAAGCAGGGAGCACATTCTAAGGAGGAGAAGAGACTTATGGATGTGCAGTTTCATCTAAGTCCATACTTCAATTCTTATGCCTCAACAAGTGTGACACATGGGAAGATGACCGAGCATGGGACTTTCCCTTCGGTCAAGAAGACATGTAGTGTTGCCCCATTGCTACAAACAACACTTGAGATGTATCGAAACCCATGTAAGGATGAGTGCCACATAGCCAAATTGAGTGAGAGTGATAAAAAACAGTGAGTTGTGTGATTCCACCAAACGTGAGGTTGAGAGCATCCAAATGGAGAGTGAGAGAAATACAGAAAAAGAAAAGAGAGAAAGAGATGATAGGAAAAGTGAGATTACTTTTTATACTAACGACTTACTCTCTACTTCTAGTGTTGCTTCTCATATTGTGCAGGTTGATATTAAAGATGAGGAGGCGAATGTTCCACAACCGGTACCCTTGGAAGTCAAAGATGATAAGATAACCACAGTTAAAGATGAAGTACTTGCTGCCCCGTTGTTACATCATAACGATTTAATACCTACAGCACATGCATCAACTGAAGAGAATGATAAAGGTAACCATATTGGTGCTGAATTTATGTGTGAAAAGGTGAGTAATTGTGAGAACTCATGTGTTCAATCGAAAATTCCATGTTCTGAAATTTCTTTGCTAAATTTACATAATGTGAAATTGATTACTCATAAGGAAATTCTTACTCGAATATCTCCTAGTGATTCTTTGTACTATATCATGTTTGATGATCTAGTGTGGTTGAGAATCTTGCTGAAATTTCATGCTTAAAATCACTAGTTAGTGTTTATGCCTACACCTATAAGTTTAATTTGATCGGAGATTATGGTGTAGATGACAAGTTTTATATTTATCGAATATGCATTACATGTGATAAGCTTGCTGAATTGAAATTGGATATTTTGGATAAACAATCTTTTGTGCCATATCATGATCACAATGAGATGAGTTTCAACAATAGTGCTTCATGTTTTAAAAGATTTCTTAAGCCTACTTATTCATCCTTTAATGTACAATCATGTACAAATAATCAGAGTAGCGCAGCGGAAGCAAGGAAGGCCCTTAAAATTTTCTCTTCCATATTTGACCCGTTTGATCTAGTTTTGCCCATTAATGACTTGTCCATGTGCTTCACAAAGTCGAGAACGACTTTTTCTTATGGGAGGGAGAATGGTGTGAATGAAAACATTACAATGCATGCATTTGATAGCTGCTGTAGTATCAATTGGTTTGTGCAAAACAGTGAGAATGAGAATGACACAATAATTGATTCATACATATACCACGCATATGTGTTGTTCTTTTTGCTTACTACACCTCCAGGTAATAATAATGTGAAAGATGGAAGGGGTGTAACTGACCAATACATGTACCATGCATACACATTGTATTCTTTGTTTAGTACAATTTCAGGCTATCAAAAGCCGAGGATGGCTTTTCTTGAAGAAGGGGAGGATGATGTGGATACGCACATGCTTAGCACTTTTAAGTCAAATACATTATTTCACTGGAAAGAAGTATTGAGCCGCATTAAATATTGTCAGGTGAATTTGTTTCTTAATGAATTTCCTTCTATTCGTGGGAACGATATACTACCTTATGTCAAATTCTTGTTTATTATTAGGTTTGAATATTGTGATGATTCCGGGGCCAAAGCAATGGAGAAGCACAAGGAGGGTAATCATATTTGCTACCAAAAACAAAAAGCTCAAAGCCCATGGGAATGGAAAGGAGAAAGCCTAGCAGCCCATGCAGCCGATCAAGGAGAAAAGAAGCCCATGCAGCGGGAGAGCAAAAAGAGAGGAGTCCAAGGACTTCAACTACAAGTTTTGGATAAGATTTTCAAGCCAAATTCGGACTTCCCACGTGCTCAACCCAATTCAATCTCGGATTCAACTCGGATTCGGTTCGGGACAGCCTGACAGGCAGTTACTAAAAAGGCTATAACTTTCACAAACGGAGTCTGATTTAGGTGTTCGTGTACTCGTTGGAAAGATAATTTCAAGGAATATGCAATGGATTTGGTCTCACATACAAATTCATCGCGGATAAAAAGTTATGACCGAAACAATATGACGGGTGGAAAATATAGTTTCCTTTTTGTGAGAGTTCGTATCTAAAACCATATAGGGTTGAGTTGTACTTGGTTTGGGGACCATATGGACGTCCCAAGAGGCTATATAAGCCTTGTATTTGCAGCCTTTAGGGCTCAGACCACGTTTGATAATAAAATACTCTTGTTCTTTTTGATGGCCGACCCAACTTGAGGAAATTGGGAGTTTGGTAAAATCAAGATCGTTCAACCTTTCCGTTGGGAATTGGGAGCGCGATGGAACTTCATCGGTGGACGTGAAGTTCAACACGTGTGGTTGGGCGAATTATAGAGTGCTAACTCTTGCATTGGCAACGGGGGATCACTACGGTTCATCAAATCACGTGAGTATCTTGATCCTACGTTGAGAAGATCGGGCGACCCCGTATCACCTTGGTATCAGAGCACGGTTTACTCGGTAGGATTATTTACGCTTACTTTTAGATTGATTTACTTCTGTTCCTATAGTCCATTAAAACCGAAAATTGCCACACAAAAAAAATCCAAACCTTTAGATTAGTCTGTTATTTCGTTAGTTTTGTTAAGTTCTCATCCATTAGAATTTTGTTTAGGTGCTGATCGTCGTGTTCCTTTGCGTCGCTTGATCATTGTGTTATTTCCTTTGTTTCACCTAAACCAAAAAAAATCTGATTGCTACAGTGCATGAACAGTACTGCTACTATACTGTGAACAGCACTGCTACAGTACCAAAAAATTTCCGCTCATCTTTGAGACATTTTGTGGAAGAGAAGAGACTTATGGATATGCGTACACTACAGTTTCATCCAAGCCCGTACTTCAATTCTTATGCCTCAACAAGTGTGATACATGGGAAGATGATCGAGATGGGATTTTTCCTTTGGTCAAGAAGACATGTAGTGTTGCCCCATTCCTCCGTCGATGAGAGTGCCCCTGATGTCGCGGCCTGCAATGTCGGCCTGGATGACCAAAGGGTCTTGATGGGGGAACTCCACACCCTGGGCGTCGGCTGGCGTGAAGGTGATGTTGCAGCGCGGCATCCTCTGGGGTGGTTGCGCTGAGGAGGTTCTCGACGAGGAGCCTCCGGAGATGACGCTAATGATGTGGTGCTTTCGGGACCTCCGCTGGTTACGCCGGGGCTTGCGCCTACCGTTTGACGAGTTCTCGTGTGCCCTAGTGTCAACGCGTTCTTAGGCGTCTCCCTCGGACGCTTGCTTGCGTTTTGCTCTCGAATCATCATTCACGTTTCCTTTTTGTGACAACTCCACTTGAGCGGTGTCGGAGTCGTCACCCTTGCGTCTTCGCGCATCTTCTTCTGCCCGGGCGTACTCTTCCATTTTGTCGAAGAGCTTCGCCACCGACTTGACTGGCTTTCGCGCGTTGTATTCGGCAAGTGGCCCCGGGCGAAGTCCCTGTATTGCTGCATTGATGATGGTCGTTTCGTTGACATCCTTGACCTGGCAGCGTACCTTAGCGAAGCGTTTGTAGTAGTTGCGGAGCTTCTCCATGGTTCCTGCTTGATGGCAAAGAGCTGGTCCGCGTCGACGCACTCGACGTAGCTTCCTTGGAAGCTATTATAGAGGCGGTCGCGGAGCTGCTCCCAGGCGTACATGGAGTTTGGCTTGATGGTGAAAAACCAAGAAAGCGCTACTCCCTGCAACGCGAGGGGGAGTCCCTTCGCCTTCGTAGTGTCGTCTCCGCCCGCGGCTTCGATAGCGGTCTCGTAGACACGCACGAACTTCCGAGTGTCTGTGTCGCCTTTATACGGGTCGATGGCGCTAGGGAACTTGAAGTCCTCTGGCCACGCCGCCTGCTGCAAACCTGCAGAAAGCAGAGATTCTAGGTCCACGCATCGCCTCGGGATATGGCTGGACGCGGGGGCACCGCGGCTATCCGCCCTCTCCGGCGCGGGCTCCGATACGACCAACGAGGGGGCTGCCGGCCCCGAGCCTCTTGCATATCCTGCACGGCCCCACGGAGATCCGCCAACTCCCGTCGGAGCATGCCGAGGGCTATCAGCAAGGCGCTGGCGGCAGCCGCAGCCTGCGCCCCTGGGCTGCCTGCTGTGGTGGCGTACTGGACTCCGAGGTCGATGACGGGAGCGGACGTCGCGGCGGCGGTGGGCTCGAGCGTCGTGGCGGTGGTGGCGGGGTCGGGCATCGCAACCGTCACTCCTGCATCGCCACCTATGCCCGTAGTTGTCAACGCCGAAGCTCTGGTGTTGACGTGAGATTCCGCCGCTCTCGCCTTCTTCTTCTTCGCCACCGACGATGAAGCTTTCTTTGGTGCTATCCTCCTTCGGATCTGGAGGCTTGCTCTTGTCCTCCCCACGGACGGCGCCAACTGTTGTGGTTACAGACCAAACAGAGAGAGAGAGTATGGTAGTGGAGAGTTAGGTGAGCAATAGCTTAGGGTTTCTCTCCATGGCCTGTGTTGTATATATATCCCTATGGGGAGTGCTTTTACATTTATACCCTTACATCCAAGTATTCCCCTTAGGGGTACTTATGTCATTACACATGTCCCATTTTGGGCCTCACATTCCTCTAACAGGCCTGATGGGCTCAGGTGGGGGGCCACCCCAACAACAAATTGTTTTCCAATTAGTTGTTACCACCAATTATAAGCATAGTCTTCAAACTCCCTCGTGGCACGCATCACCTCTTGGTCTATGGAAAGCTTCTGAAATCTAAACACTTTCTCCATTCGCCATTCTCACTCAAGATACTCCTCTGGATCATCACTGCCATAGAAAGGAACAAAGCTATCTCCTTCTTGTTGGGGCGAAATGTTTGCACAATATCATTCACGATGTTTTTGTGTAACACCTTCATTTGTTGATTGAGCTCAATACGGAAATCCTGCATATCCACCTTAAGTTGTACATGCTTAGCAGTGGTGCCTGATTGGAGCTCTTGTTGCAATGTAGTTTTTGATGCCTGATGTTGAAAGCGAGTCACCGGGGCATACTTCATACTCCTCACCATAGTTATCTTCTCCACCTAACATGGTTAGATTGTGCAAAGAAAACACAAAGCAACAACAAGATATATGGATAATTAGTACAAATCACTCGATCTCACTTTTTTTCTCTCACAAGTAAAGTTCTTACCTCTCCGAAGTGAATTGAGGCCAAAGAAACTTACACTTGGTGGTGGTTTCAATAACAAGTGATGATCAAGCGGATTTAAAAGTGACTCACAATTGCACGGCAAAGGATATTTTGTGGGGCTTGGTTAGGAAATATTTATCCTACACGATCTGAATTTCACGATGTTGTAAAATTAAGTAATAATCCAAGCTAGAAAATATTGCCTATGTACTTATCCAATAGATATAAGTGATGTGTATGAACGCACACGCAAAGATCAATGTGACTCAATGCAACAAAGGAATGAGCTAGATGGAAACAATCAGGAACAATAGCTCATTTGCATCAAGTACTAGGAGAGACACTAGCCAATTGCAATAACAAGAATAGAGGGCACATGATTGCTCAAGAATTTTAGACACTCAAACTGAAAATATGAACTAGAACCACTCACCCAAATCAGCCTCCTCACCTTTTTTCACTCTTTTTTTTTGCTACCTTGCCAATCACCTAAACATGTTCAACTCACTGTTCTGAGTCTATTGAGGTATATGGGTCACAAACATTTTGAGGAAGGTAGGGGTATAAAGGTAATTAAAAGATACTCTCTCTCTAAACTTTGAATTTTTTTTGATCAGCCTGGATGAGTGATGCACAAGCCATATGTTCAGTTAGGAGTATTCAGGAGCAGCCCTCAATGCAATATCAATGACTAGTCTCAAGTATTCAAAGGATATAAGTGAAGCTCATATGTATGGTGTTCAAGAAAGCCAACGTGAACAATAACACCTCCCTAGAATTAGTTTCGGATGGCAACTTCCACACGGATTCGGAAGTGGACAGCTAGCCAAAACCGACTTGGATTCTAGGGTCGTACTCGGATTGAATCTACTTTTTTTTGTTTTATGGGGACACAAGATCAAGTTACGCAAAAAAACACAAAGATCAGCACATAAACAAAATTTCTACTGGATCAAGACTTAATAAAACTCACGAAAATAACATATGCGAAACTAGGGTTTGGATTTTTTTGTGTTTTCAGTTTATGGACTATACGACAAAAAGTAATAAACTGAAATTTAAAGGGATAAGATCTGATACGGGGTCACCCGATCTTCTCGATGTAGGATCTGGATACTAACGATGATTCGACGAACCGTAGTGATCTCCCGTTGCCAATGCAAGAGTTAGCACTCTATAATTCGCCCAATCACACTGTTGAACTTCACGACCACCGATGAAGTTCTATCGCGCTCCCAATTCCCAGCGGAAAGGTTGAACGATCTTGATTTCAGCGAACTCCCAATTCTCTCAAGTTGGTTCGGCCAACAGAAAGAACAAGAGTATAATCTATTATCAAAAGTGGTTCCCTTTTACAATGGGGGTCTACCCCTCAATATATAGTCTCAGCCTAAGGCTATTCAGCACTAAATTTTCCATGTGGTACTATTCACGCGCAAGCTACTGTAGCGCCGTACTGTTCACGGGACTGGTATTGTAGCGCGGCACTGTTCACGGGCCAGTACTGTAGCGCGGAACTGTTCATGGGCTGGATACTGTAGCGCGTACTGTTCATGCGTGGCAATATTCATGGCCCGATCATTGTTCATGCCGTGGACTTGTGCTTCCTTGGATGGCGGCCACATATCCTTGATCTCCATCCATCGCTGACTCTTCAAACCAGAGCGCAAGTAAAACATTTTTTTAGGTAGTATAAAATTCTCATTAAAATTAATGACATATTCATTAAGGAGCATGTTCACCTGAGATTGTAGTTTCTTGGCTCGTGCTCTTGTTATTGGTCCTGTTATTGAAGTCTCATTACTAGCTTTGGCATTACTATCGATGTCCTCATCATCCTCCCCCTCTTGAAAAGGAGTCGACCTCGACTTTGTACAATCTTGTCCAAAGAAGGGTGATAAATCAGCAACATTAAATGTAGAACTTACCCCATAGTCGTCGCCGGGAAGCTCAATCTTGTATGCATTGTCATTGATCTTGGCAAGAACTTTAAAAGGTCCATCACCACGGGGCATCAATTTGGATGTACGCTTCTGCGGAAAGCGATCTTTGCGAAGGTGTACCCACACTAAATCACCTGGTTCAAAAAGCATCTTCTTTCTAGATTTGTTAGCTTTGGAAGCATAAGCACGTACCTTCTTTTCAATTACCTCTTTAGTTGTGGCATGGAGCTTTTTCACAAAATCAGCACGTTTAGAAGCCTCCATATTTGCACGTTCTTGTAGTGAAAGTGGAAGTAAATCGAGAGGCGTAATTAGTTTGAATCCGTACACCACCTCGAATGGACTCAATTGAGTTGTAGAATGTACCGCTCTGTTATATGCAAACTCCACATGCGGTAAACAATCTTCCCACTCTTTCAAGTTCTTCTTTATCATGGTATGTAACAGTGTTGAAAGTGTGCGGTTAACCACCTCCGTTTGCCCATATGTTTGTGGGTGACAAGTCGTTGAAAACAACAACTTTGTCCCAAGCTTGGCCCACAAAGTCTTCCAAAAGTAGCTCATGAACTTGACGTCGCGATCTGAAACAATGGTTCTTGGCATCCCTTGCAATCTCACAATCTCCCTAAAAAATAAGTCAGCTACATGCGACACATCGTCGCTCTTATGACAGGGAATAAAATGTGCCATTTTAGAGAACCGATCCACAACAACAAAGACTGAATCTCTCCCCCTCTTGGTCCTAGGCAGTCCTAACACAAAATCCATGCTAATATCTTCCCAAGGAGCACTAGGAACAGGAAGTGGAGTATACAAACCATGTGGATTGAGTTTTGACTTCGCCTTATGGCATGTGATGCATCTTTGAACAAACCTCTCGACGTCTCGCCTCATCTTTGGCCAATAGAACTGATCAGCCAACATCATGTAAGTCTTCTCCCTCCCAAAATGCCCCATCAATCCTCCTGCATGAGATTCCCTTTGTCCAAAAGTGCTTGCACTTGACGCTGAATCTCCTTTGTTTCTTCTGGATTTGTGCGGTACGGCGGCCGGTTGGGAAGAGGGGCTCCCGGGACTAAGTCAATTTGATGCTCAATACCTCGAATAGGTGGAAGACCAGCGGGCACCTCCTCCGGAAACACGTCATCGTGAGCCTGCAAAACTTCAGAAACAGCACTAAGAAGAGAGGTTAAATCAGCAATGCATCCTTGTACAACAATACAAGGTGCATCAAAGCGGGGTCATCTTTCATCTCTCTCAGATCAGATTTGGTGGCTATCATAACTAAGTTTTTCTCTCCCTCACTCTTGCCTTTACCTCTCGGGTTTGGTTTGTGGCTCTCACTCACTTTTTGTGGAATCACACTCTTTTGTTCTCTTCCTTTCTCACTCTTAACTTGCACTTCAATCTTTTGTACAGTATCATTTACAATTTGAGAAGGAGTCAACGGTCGCAGCACCACTTGTTTGTTGTTCCACCAAAACTTGTATTGATTAGTTCTTCCATCATGAAGCACAACACGATCATATTGCCATGGCCGTCCTAGCTGTAAGTGACATACATCCATAGGCACCACATCACACTCCACCGTATCACGATAGGTGCCAATTTCAAATTCAACATCCACGGTGTATCCCACATTCAACGAGCCTTTCTCATGCAACCACTGGATCTGATATGGATGTGGGTGTTTCTTGTACTTCAACCCAAGTTTATTGCAAAGTTCCTTGCTAGCCAAATTATGACAACTCCCACCATCAATGATTAGCTTGCAAAATTTGCCATCTTTACTAACTTGAGCTCTTGTGTGGAATAAGTTGCAGCGCTGTTCATGGGAAGGCTTTGGTTGCACACTCAACACCGTTGGCGCACACACAAGTATAGGACCAACACCGGGATCACAATACTCTATGTCGTGCTCCTCCTCATGTGCATCAAAATCAGCATGGTGATCATTCTCTTCTTCACTTGCAGAATCATATTCCCCATTCTCTAATATCAACATCGCCTTGTTATTTGGGCAATCCTTTTGCATATGACCACGACCAAGGCACTTGAAGCATTGTATGCCGCTACTCTTTGCTGTAGAACCCACAGAAGAGGAACCACTAGCTGCTGGATTTGATGGCTTCCTTGCACTTGGAGTGGCTTCTTCCTTCTTGCTAGATGATAGGCGAAAGCTGAACCACCACTTGAAGCTGTTCTTTGGCTTATTTGTGATTTGGAACCATATCTTCCTCCGCTGGACGGTGTATGGGCAGCAAAGGACGTTGATCTTGCAAACTTAGCATCCTCTTGCAATTGTCGTTCAGCCTTTGTAGCTTGATGCACTAACTCATAAAGATTGTTATATGGCTGAAAATTGACAATTCTTTTGACTTGATGGTTCAAACCTGAGAGGAAGCGTGCCATGGTTTGCTCTTCTTGTTCTTGAACCTTGGCTCGAATCATGGCTAGCTCCATCTCCTTGTAGTACTCCTCCACAGAATGTGCTCCCTGCTACATATTCTGCAATTTATCAAATAGATCACGCTTGTAATGACGAGGAACAAAACGGGCTCTCATTTCCCGCTTCATCTCTTGCCATGTTGCAACAGGGTTTTCTCCATTCTCAGCTCTTTGAGTAATGACTTGTTTCCACCAATCCAAAGCATAACCTTCAAACTCAAGTGATGCCAACTGTATCTTTATCTCATCCGTATAGTGATGCATACGGAATATTTTGTCAACCTTCAGTTCCCAAGTGAGATACTCCTCGGGATAAGTCCCACCTGCAAACTTGGGCATGGAAAACTTGAGCTTGCCCAATCCATCATCTTCATTGCGTGGACGACGATAATGGTCATTATAATGCAAAGCAAAATCACCATCCTCTTCCATCGCATGAGTAGCACCACCACGCCCACCACGGCCTCCACCTAGACCCTGGCCACGCCCTCCATGGGCTCCTCCTCGTCCTCCTAGCTGTGGTGGACGCACCACGTTGGCCGCCACTCGGTGTTGCGGTGCAGGAGGTACATGTGCAGCAGCTTCTCCTTCTTGAACACTTGCTTCATCGCCACCATTGCGAGCTTGTATGAACCTAGTGAGGGCTCCAATGTCCTCCCGCAATTGGCGCACATTTTCATCAGCTTGTATCTCCATATTTTGCATATCCCTTGCAATTTGATCAGCAAAAGCATCATGTTTCTCATGGAGTTGATCGAGCCCTTGGTGTAGCTCACGTTGAAAGTGTTCGCGGAGTGCCCCAAATTGATGTTGCTTGACGAATGCCTGAGTTTCATTTGTCCCACCACTCTCATCATGGTGTTCTCCACCTGACATGGTTATTTATGCAAGAAACAAGTAGGTGTATAATAGTGGAAATCACTCAATCTCACTATGTTCTCGCTCCAAGTAAAGTTCTTACACTTCCGAAGTGAATTAAGGCCAATAAACTTACTCCTGGTAGAAGTGACAACAGCAACGTGATGATTAAGCGAATTCAAGAGTGTTCACTACTTGCACAACAACGGTTATATGGTGGAGCTTGGTATGACAGTGTTTGTCCTACTCAATCTGAATTTGCACGATGTTGTAAGATTAAGTAATAATCCAAGCTAGAAACTTTGCCTAAGTGCTGATCCAAAAAGGTTTAAGTGAAGTATATGAACGCACACGCAAAGATCAATGTGACTTGATGCAAACAATGGAATGAGCTAGTTGGAAGCAATCTGAAACTAATGATGAAATAGCTCTTTTGCACCAAGTACTAGGAGAGACGCTAGTCAATTGCAAAAACAAGAATTGAGGGCACAAGATTGCTCAAAGAAATAAAATACACAAGCTGAAATTATATAGTAGAATTAGCTAACCCCAATTTGGCCAACACTCTTTTTTTAGGCTCTTCTTCTTCTTTCTTTTTTTGTACTTGTAGCGCAAGTAAAACATTGTTTTTAGGTAGTATAAAATTCTCATTAAAATTAATGACATATTCATTAAGGAGCAGGTTCACCTGAGATTGTAGTTTCTTGGCTGGTGCTCTTGTTATTTGATGAGGCGATGGGGTCCCGATCTTCCGATAGGATGATGACTATCGATTTTGGTGGAGATGACTCTTGCGATCCGACTACAACCGTACGAGACGTCACTTGCGCCTTAGCAATCGCTGAACCACACCCAAGTCGTTATCAACCGTGCCAAGAACGCGGTTGACCTGACCACGAAGGTCTATTCCTGCATGCAATCGAAGAACAAGCAAGAACAAGGATAGTGAGCAACCTGAATTTGCTAGATATAAAAGTCGCACAAGGATAGTTGAGGTTCTGTAACACGAATCTGTTGGTCTAGCCGACACAAGAGAACGTGGAGTTTGCACAAGGGGCTAAACTGATCTAAACAAAACCTAAGTCCTAGAAAGGGAGGCGGCGGCTCCTATATAGTGAAAACAACCAGGGGAGGCGTCCCAAAGGGTACACCCTAGGGTTACAAGGCCCATGGGCCCAAGTGGAGGTGGCGCAGCACCCTTTTGACTCAGACTCAGAAATCTACGTGGATTGTTTTGATGATTACAGCCGGCTCGGATGGAATTTGAAGATGAGGTTGGATCCATTGGAAAGTAGACTTCATAAGCTTTCCATAAAGTACAAGAACGTCCCAAACGGAGTCCGTATGAGAAAGTTACGTTCGTTTCAACTTGCACCATTGCAGCAGTCCGAATCTGATTCCAGTACGTGACCAACACGGACTCTTTTTATGATTGCGGCTGTCTCGGATAGAATTTGAATATGGGATTGAATCCTTTAGAAAGTAGACTTGATAAGCTTTCCATCAAGTCCAAGAACGTCCCAAACGGAGTCCGTATGAGAAAGTTACGTCCGTTTAAACTTGCGCCATTGCAGCAGTCCGAGTCTGATTCCAAAACGTGTCCAACTCGAATTTGTGCTTGACTTGGTCCCAAAGTGACGTGGTGACCTCCATTATTCCTTCCATGCCTGTCCAGGACTCCATGTCCCTTTCCTTCATCCTTTCCCAAATTCCTAAGCACAATTAAATCACTTGCATTAGGTAGCGGTCTATTCTCAGTAACATATGAAGGCTGAAGAAACGAATTCACCTTTAGTTCAATCTTGATATTGGGCGCGATTGTCGTTTGTATTTGTGGCGTGGTCACATCATTATTGGTCCTGTTATTGAAGTCTCATTACTAGCTTTGGCATTACTATCGATGTCCTCATCAAGATCCTACCAAGTAAACCGCGCTCTGATCCCAAGATGATACGGGGTCGTCCGATCTTCTCGACGTAGGATGGATACTCACGGGAATCTTGATGAATCGTAATGATCCTCCAATGCCAGTGCAAGGGACGAACACTCTTTAATCCGCCAAGACACACTCGTGTTGAATTCGCTGACCACCAAGCGAAGATCTATCGTGCACCCAATTCCCAGCGGTAAGGCTGAATGATCTTGATTGAAGAAGATACTCCTCATTCCATAAGGAATTTCGGCAGCAATGCTAAACTCGAAAACTTTAGTAGATTGATTTTTTCTCAAAATGTGGTCTATCTTTTACAGGGGTGTCGGCTGTCTTTTAAAGAGATTCAAGGGGTGGAGAGTCGGCCAAACACTTGGAGGCTGAATAGGACTCGATTACAAGGCCCTATGCCCACTTTGACTTGGACTAAAAAAGTGATGTTACTTGTTTTATAGTTTTTGATCCACTCGTAAGGAATTTAGAGGTTAGGCTAGATTACTCTGAAAGTAGACTTCAAGAGATTTCCATAGAGTACAAGAACACCTTAATCGGACTCCGTTTGTAAAAGTTATGACCGTTTTAGTAGGTGCCTGTTGGGCTGTCCTGAACCGAATCCGAATTGAGTTCTGAGTTGAATCCGAGTTTGCATTCGGTTGTACATGTGTGAGGTCTGAATTGGGCTTCAAAATCTTGTCCAAAACTTGGGCTTTATGCTCTTGTGCTTCTCCCCTTTTGCTCTCCCACTGCATGGGCTTCTTTCCTTTTTGATCAGCTGCATGAGCTGCTTGGCTTTCTCCTTTCCATCCCCATGGGCTTTGAGCTTTTTGTTCTTGGTAGTAAATATGATTACCCTCCTTGTGCTTCTCTATTACTTTGGCCCTGGAATCATCATAATATTCAAACCTAATAATAAACAAGAATTTGGCATAAGGTAGTATATCGTTCACACAAATAAAAGGAAATTCAATAAGAAACAAATTCACCTGACAATATTTAATGCGACTAAATAATTCTTTCCAGTGAAATAATTTATTTGACTGAAAAGTGCTAAGCATGTGCGTATCCGCATCACAATGGCTCGAAGAAGATATGGATCTATCTCGTAATCATCCCATGAACCTGCCATGGTTAGTAGCAAACAAGGAAACAAATCACAAGTATATGTTCCTATCAACTACTAGGATATGGAGGCTCAATTCAAGTAATGCATATCTCAATCTCTTACCAAATTCTTACAAGTTCTTATCAAAGCAAACAGGTGGTGCAACCGGTGGCTGGTTCGTGATAAATCTGACTTAGGTGATTGGTATGGCGATTGCCTGTACAGCGAGACATGTTCGGTTAGTAGAAAAGTGGAGCTTGGATAGGCTATGTATTTTGTAGCAAAGGAAAATAATCAATTAATTTCAGAAATTGCACATAATTGAATTATAGTTCATATCTAGCACTTAGCCTATGTTGCTGATCAACCAAGGATGGAAGAAAGTTAAAATAAGTGTATGGCAATGTATAGGAGTGGTAATACAAGATAATTCAATCGAATGCAATCTTGAAATTGAAGTGTTGGAAATATGCCCTAGAGGCAATCATAGAGATGATGATATTTCATTGTATCCATGATTTAATAAATGTTCCTTGAATATTGCCTTTGTATTGATTAACAAGTATGTGACTTGTTTGTGAAACTCTTTACTTGTATGGTTATTCTAAAGTTGTCCCTAGTCGAAGTTCATGTGTGGACACACGTGAATAATGGATTAGCACATGTATCGGTTGATGACCATGTTTCACAGGTCATAGACATGGAGATGTCAAACCAATAATGTGGACACATGTTTAGAACATGGGGTTGGACCGACCCAACATGAGACATAACAATTATACTTATGGTTCTCTCTCTACACAATGTGTACGCCTTGTCCTTAGACCTGAGATTGTCGCATGTACTTGAGATGTGAATCGACCTACTTAGGGGCTATCAAACGCTGCTCCGTAACTGGGTAGTTATAAAGGTAGCTTTCGGGTTTGTCATGAAGCATGCTGCGAGGCATGGTCAGTCGAGATGGGATTTGCCCCTCTCTACCTGAGAGAGATATCTCTGGGCCCCTCGAGTGATCGGATCCAGAAATGCATGGCCATGCTACTTATGGTTAAGAGTTAACCTAGTAAGGGATTCCGGATCACAGGATCGAGAAAGAGTGGTCAGCTTGGAGCTCGACCAAATATCGTGAGGCAAAGGGATTGGCATGTACATAAAGTTGTGATGGTTCGTTCGATATGATCTTTATGTATGTTTAGGAGTTGGCACGTCTTGCTAGAGGCCGCTACCAACTATTGACCGAGTAGGTAAACTCGTGTCATGTCTAAACATACGTGAACCCATAGGGTCACACACTTAAGGGCTGAAGCCTAATTCGGATTGGATCCGGGTTGGACTGGGTATTGAGTCCTAATGGGCCTCCATTCGCTGAAGCCCATTATAAGGACGTCTATAAAAGGAGGGCTAGGGCGCACAGGGTAGTGAGAGAATTTGGTGACCTCCTCAAACCCTGGCCGCCACCCCTCCTACGCCCTGGGCGCTCGCGCGGATCTAGTAATCCGGCGTGCGTCGCTTCCTCCCGTACGTGTGGATACCTTTTGGCGACGCTGCATCTGTAGCGTTTGGACGAACCGCAAGAGAGGAGTTGTACGTTGGACGCCGCGACGAGGACGAGGAAGTAGTACGACTACTCTGCCCCGACGTGCTGCATCGACGTAGTACGACTACTCTGCCCCGACGTGCTGCATCAATTCCGCACCTGCGCGTCTAGTGGTAATTCCGTGATCTATAACTGCAGTGATCTTGGTTTACGGGCATAATTTTTATTAATTTGCGCTAGCGTAGCCTACCCGTAGTCCTTCATGAAGAACATAAGGATTGACCCAAAACATGAAACTGAAGATTTATGTCCACTGAACAGCACGTCGGTATTTCGGGCGTAACATTTTTCCAGTAGCCTTTTTTTTAATTATTCTTTTTTTCTCCATTTTATGACGGCTTTTTCTACAACTTTTGTTTTGGGGCCAAGTTATGGAAACTGACCAAACAATTCGCACAAAATTCACAATTGCCGACTGTTGCAGATTCAATTCAGAAATTTGGGTCAACTTTTACCGCATATATCTCTTAACTGCCTTATTGGAACGATGTTAAATTTTACAAGAAGATGTATAATGACGTTATGAATCTAATGGCAGTGGTCGCACTCAAAAAGGATCACGGAATCAAAAGTTATGGCTTTTTTGGTGGCGGCTGCAGCGAAAGGTAAAAATCAGCCGAATTGGAATTAGGGTTTGTGGTGGGGGAAATTTTTTTTGTTTGAATTTTTATAGGAATAAAGATGTGACCAGCAACTAGAAAATGCTAAGACGGACACAAATTCAATTTAGCAAACCAAAATTAACAGATTGAAAGGCACAATCGGGTTTGGACAGCGGGAATTAACTCTTTTTGTGGGGCAATTTTTCTGGACTATGGTAATTAACAATTATGGCTCCTCTGTCCCTGTACGGATCATCAACATCTCCATCTCTTTATAATATTCATCAACACTAGAATTACCTTGGCGTAGTTGTTGCAGCCGGTTGTACAATGTCCTAGTGTAGTGTGCTGGGACAAAACGTCACATCAAAATATTCTTTAGTTGTGCCCAAGTATCTGGACGAGCTCCTACGCGACATAATTGGTTCCACCAAACAAGAGCATACCTGATGAACTCAATTGTCGCCAAACAGATCTTCTTATCCTCAGTATAGTGATGGATGTCAAAAATTTGTTCGACACGCATCTCCCAATCCAAGTACTCCTCCGGTTCAGCTTTACCATTAAATGATAGGATAGAAATTTTTATCCGCCCAATTCCATCATCCACGGAAACACGCTGAGCAAACCCAACACCATCATGCATACCTCCACCACGGGCAGCACCACTGCCACGCATGTCCCTACCACGGTCAGCACCACGGTAGTCCCGAGCATGGCGCGGTTGTGGAGCAAAGCCTGCTGCACCATCAAAGACCTCCTCATGTTCGTCGTCTTCATATGGTGCACGCCGTTCGGGATATTGAGGTCCCCGTTCAACATGCTGAAATTGTGGTGGCTGGTTGTGTATCGCCTCCGTCAAAGCATCAATTCGCGCCCCCAAATCATCAACCTTGCCTTCAAGCTTCCGGTGACAACTTAAGAAGTAGTCACGTGTCGCTTCAAGCCCGTGTCGCACCTCGGGCGGCAAAGATGCCGCATATTGGGGCACCTCCCCGATTGGCTCGGCATGATTATGTTGTGTCTTGCCATCTTCAATCTTCATAGAACCCGCCATCAAGAAAAATTCAGCAACCTCATACCGTGATCAACCACACTCTAATACTAAGATGATGCGGATCCACCTAGCAAGCTAGCTGAACCCCGTTGCTTTGGCCCTGATCTTTCACGATACGCCTTGTTGGACGCCCTCTCCAAGATAAGCCTTCTCCCACACACACCGCAGCACGTGAACAAAGGGTAGAGAAACCGAAGTTTTAGTGAGTAGAATCCAACACCACAATTGGATTCAACACACCAAGAGCAATTCCTCGATGGAAATATCAAGAAAATGCCAACAATGGCCACCAAACCATGGTGATTTTCTGGTTTCTATTTCTCAATTCATAACCTGAGTTACAATGGGGCTAAGGCCCTGGCCTTATATTGGTGCTCAATGCACGGCCTTGACTAAAACTCATGCACAACTTGGCCTAAGGCCGAAACAAATTTCAATACGAACTAAAAAAATACCTAAACTGTTACCTCTGAAATCTCTCTTAATTTGCGATCTGACTATGAGGATTTCGTGGCTGGCACCTTATCCATTGTGTGGGGCTTCAAAATAGCTTTCCAATGAGTCCAAGAACGCCCAAATCGGACTCCGTTTGTGAAAGTTATGGACGTTTTAGTATCGGTCTTGCCAGCTGTCCCATCCGAGTCCGAATCGGTTTCAAATCTTTATATGTTTTGTTTTCTTGTTCAAGGGGCTTCCAAATCTATTTGGAACCTGAAAAGGAGTCCTTCTCAACCTTTAGAAAGCCATGGTGTGGTCAGATTTTATCCTTACTTGCATTGCAATACTCGAACTCTTAATGTTTGGCAAGTCTCGCGCGTCTCTCCGGACAGCTCGTGCAGTATCCAATGAAATTACCATAACTTTGTGTAGGAAGCTCCAAATCAAGTGCTGTTTGATTCGTTGGAAAATAGACTTCATTAGATTTCCAAATATTTCTTTTGTGCACATTAGAAATCTCAGAATTGTTATTCAAAGCTTCTTGAACATTGTGCGCAGAACTGCAAGCACTAACCAAAGTTGTAGTGTTACTTGGTGCCACATCATCCTCCCCTCCTTGAAGCAAAGCCGTCCTCGGCTTTGGGGTAATCTCGGGAGCTTGCTTCTTCTTGGCTGTAATTTCTTCATCAACATGAATAGCACTCTCCAATTTTGGTTTCAACACATGTTTCTTTCCCCCATGTACAAAAGTGTATGTGTTGGACCGGTCCTCATGCGTAGCATTGCGATCATATTGCCATGGTCTTCCCAACAATAACCCACATGCTGTCCTTTTGTTTCAGTTTTTTTACTTTGCACCTTTCGGACCAAAAGATTAACACCGTTCAATTCTGAATCACAATAGACAACATCCTCCTTGGAATCATCGGATTTTTCACTTTCAGAATCACTACTAGAAGTTGTTCAAGCATAGCCATCTTTAGTGAGTAGCACTCTTCATTGATTTGGACAATCACGCATCATATGACATCTTCCCTTGCACTTGAAACACTCAATTTCTCTAGCACGAGCATTAGAAGGCAAACTAGAATCAGTTTTAGTTGCTTCTTTACCTTTGTTGCTTGCCTCCTTTGAAAGAGCACCATTTGAACGGCTTGATGCCGCCACTTTGGAGTGTGAACCCACATCATCGTCTTGCTGTAATGAACGCCTCCATAACTTTGTTTGGGCGTTGGCGTGTCCATCCTTGGCTTGTTTGCACTTCAATTGTTGTTCAGCACGTTCGGCTTGATGCACCAAGTCTTGAATGTTGTAGTAATTGACCATCTCCACCCTATCTTGCACATCCTCATTCAACCCATTAAAGAAACGTGCCATAGTAGCCTCATCATGCTCCTCTGTCCCTGTACAGATCATCAACATCTCCATCTCTTTATAATATTCATCAACACTAGAATTACCTTGGCGTAGTTGTTGCAGCCGGTTGTACAAGGTCCTAGTGTAGTGTGCTGGGACAAAACATCGCCTCAAAATATTCTTCAGTTGTGCCCAAGCATCTGGACGAGCTCCTACGCGACATAATTGGTTCCACCAAACAAGAGCATATCCGGTGAACTCAATTGTCGCCAAATGGATCTTCTTATCCTCAGTATAGTGATGGCTATGGTCGTGTGTGTTTGTGGCGTGGTCACATCAAATGAGCCACCCATCACTACATGGGAAGATATGAAGTACCATATGAGGGCAAGGTTTGTTCCTAAACATTACAAATGTGACCTTTTTGATAAATTGCAGAATTTGAAGCAAGTGAGTCTCACGATTGAGGAGTACTTGATACGGGGTCGCCCGATCTTCTCGACGTAGGATCTGGATACTCACGTGGATTTGATGAATCGTAGTGATCTCCCGTTGCCAATGCAAGAGTTAGCACTCTATAATTCTCCCAACCACACGTGCTGAACTTCACCACCACCGATGAAGTTCCATCGCGCTCCCAATTCCCAACGGAAAGGTTGAACGATCTTGATTTTTGCGAACTCCCAATTCCCTCATGTTGGATCAGCCAACGCAAATAACAAGAGTATTCTATTATCAAAAGTGGTCTGAGCCCTAAAGGCTACTAATACAAGGCTTATATAGCCCCTTGGGACGTCCATATGGTCCCCAAACCAAGTACAACTCAACCCTATATGGTTTTAGATACGAACTCTCACAAAAAGGAAACTATATTTTTCACCTGTCATATTCTTTTGGTCATAACTTTTAATCTATAATGAATTTGAATATGGTACCAGATCCATTGCGTATCCCTTGAAATTATCTTTCCAACGAGTACAAGAACACCTGAATCGGAATCCGTTTGTGAAAGTTATGGCCTTTTTAGTAATTGCCTGTCAGGCTGTCCCGAACCGAATCCGAATTGAATTCTGAGTTGAATCCGAGTTTGAATTGGATTGAGCACGTGGGAAGTCCGAATTTGGCTTGAAAATCTTATCCAAAACTTGTAGTTTAAGTCCTTGGGCCCCTCCCTTTTTGCTCTCCCACTGCATGGGCTTCTTTCCTCCTTGATCAGCTGCATGGCCTTCTCCATTGCTTTGGCCCCGGAATCATCACAATATTCAAACCTAATAATAAACAAGAATTTGGCATAAGGTAGTATATCGTTCCCACGAATAGAAGAAAATTCATTAAGAAACAAATTCACCTGACAATATTTAATGCGGCTCAATACTTCTTACCAGTAAAATAATGTATTTGACTTAAAAGTGCTAAGCATGTGCGTATCCGCATCAGTACTACAAAGAGATGGAAATGGCTATGATAAGGGCTAATGTTTGTGAACAAGAAGAGCAAATTATGGCCCGTTTCCTTGCTGGTTTGCATCCTTCTATCAAGCGAATTGCCGAATTTCAACCCTACAACAACATGGTGGAGTTGGTGCATCAAGCCACTAAGGCTGAGAGGCAAGTACAACAGGACATGTGGGCTTCAAAATCATCTTCCTACCCTCCCCGTACAGCACCTACAGGAGGTAAAACCACATCTCATTTCAATTCGTTTAAAACTAACCCATTGATGAGGACATCGATAGTAATGCCAAAGCTAGTAATGAGACTTCAATAACAAGACGAATAACAAGAGCACGAGCCAAGAAACTACAATCTCAGGTGAACCTGCTCCTTAATGAATATGTCATTAATTTTAATGAGAATTTTATACTACCTAAAAACAATATTTTACTTGCGCTCAGGTTTGAAGAGTCAGCGATGGATGGAGACCAATGATATGTGGCCGTCATCCAAGGAAGCACAAGTCCACGGCATGAACAACGATCGGCCCATGAATAGTGCCATGCATGAACAGTACGCGCTACAGTATCCAGCCCATGAACAGTACCATGCTATAGTACCGGGCCGTGAACAGTACCACGCTACAGTACCAGGCCCGTGAATAGTACCGCGCTATAGTAGCTTGCGCGTGAATAGTACCACATGTAAAATTTAGTGTTGAATAGCCTTAGGCTGAGACTATATATTGAGGGGTAGACCCCCATTGTAAAGGGAACCACTTTTGATAAAAGATTACTCTTGTTCTTTCTATTGGCTGAACCAACATGAGGGAATTGGGAGTTCATTGAAATCAAAATCGTTCAACCTTTCCGTTGGGAATTGGGAGCACGATGGAACTTCATCGGTGGTCGTGAAGTTCAGCACGTGTGGTTGGGCGAATTATAGAGTGCTAACTCTTGCATTGGCAACAGGAGATCACTACGATTCGTCGAATCATCATGAGTATCCAGATCCTACGTCGAGAAGATCGGGCGACCCTGTATCATCTTGGTATCAGAGCGCGGTTTACTCGGTAGGATTATTTACCCTTACTTTTAGATTGATTTATTTTTGTCCTATAGTCCATTAAACTAAAAATTGCAACAAAAAAATCCAAACCCTAGTTTTTGCATCTGTTAATTTTGTGAGTTTCGTTAGGTTTTGATCCGTTAGAATTTTTGTTTAGGTGCTGATCGTTCGTGTTTATTTGCATAGCCTAATCCTTGTGTCCAATCCAAAATCCAAAAAAAATATATTGCTGATATTCTTTTCATCAATTGAGACTAGCTGTTGAATATTGCATCTAGGGCTGCTCTTGAGTACTTTACACCTTGCTGAATATTTGTGACCTGTGCAAAACCAAAAGAACAATTAAACCTAGTTTGGCCTTTGAAAAAAAAGGAAGTTGAGCAAAAAAACAGAGAAGAAAAGAAAGAAAGAAAGAAAAAAAGAAAGCATTGGCCGAATTTTGGTGAGTTCTTAATCCATTAATTCAGATTGTGTAATTTAATTTCTTGAGCAATCTCGTGCCCTTACATTCATATCATTGCAATTGGCTAGCGTCTCTCCTAGTACTTGGTGCAAAACGAGCTATCTAATGTTTAAATTCAGATTGCTCTAGTTAGCTCATTCCTTTGTTTGCATCGAGTCACATTGATCTTTGCGTGTGCGTTCATATACTTCACTTAAATCTTTTGGATCAACACTTAGGCAAAGCATTCTAGCTTGGATTATTACTTAACTTTACAACATCAAGAATTTCAGATTGCTAGGATATATACACTCTCATGCCAAGCTCCACCATATAACCGTTGTTGTGCAAGTAGTGAACACTCTTAAATTCGCTTGATCATCACTGTGCTGTTGTCACTTCCACCAGGTGTAAGTTTTTTTGGCCTTAATTCACTTCGGAAGGGTAAGAACTTTACTTGGGAGAGAAAATAGTGAGATTGAGTGATTTCCATAAAGCATTATTCTACATAGCTATTTTTTTCTAGCATAGCTAACCATGTCAGGTGGAGGAGAACACCATGATGAGAGTGGTGAGACAAATGAAACTCAAGCATTCGTCAAGCAATATCAATTTGGAGCACTCCGTGAACACTTTCAACGTGAGCTACGCCAAGGGCTCGATCAACTCCATGAGAAACATGATGCTTTTGTTGATCAAATTGCAAAGGATATGCAAAATATGGAGATAAAAGCTGATGAAAATGTGTGCCAATTGCGGGAGGACATTGGAGCCCTCACTAGGTTCAAATGTTCTAGGTGGAGGCCGTGGTGGGCATGGGGGTGCTGCTCATGCGATGGAAGAGGATGGTGATTTTGCTTTGCATTACTGTCGTAGGGATGGCCCCCACCTAAACCCAGCAGGCCTGGTAGGAGATTATAAGGCCCTGAATAGGCCGTGTGTAATGACATAACTGCCCCCAGAGGGGATAACCAGATGTAAGGGTATAACTGTAAAAGCACTCCTCATGTGTATATATATATGAATATAGGCCATGGGGAGGGGAGAGGCCAGGATACTCATCTTCGTCACTCTCCACTACCATCTCTCTCTCTGTTTGGCCCGTAGCCACAACAGTTGGTGCCGTCCGTGGGGAGGACAAGGACAAGCCCGAAGACCGAAGAAGAAGGATGGCACCGAAAAAAGCTTCATCAGCGGTGGCGAAGGGAAAGAAGACGGCTTGGTCGGAGCGGCGCGTGAACACCAGGGCTTCGGCATCGGCCGCCGAAGGAGCTGGCGGCAGCGCAGGCGCCGTGGTCGCGGACGTCGACGCTGGCACCACAACGACTGACCCCGCCACCGCCGCTACAACGACATCCAACCCCGTCGCTGGCGCTACAACGACCGACCCCGCCACCGCCGCTACAACGATCGACCCCGCCACCGCTGCTACAACGACATCCAACCCCGTCGCTGGCACTGCAACGACAGCCCCCGCCACCCTCATCGGCAGTGCGGATCAGGCGGCCGGGGGTAGCCGCAATGAAGCATCCGGCGGATCTGGAGATCGTGAGGCGGTGGTCCCTGCACCGACCCGTCCGCTTGGTGTTCCGGCGGCCCCGACAGCACCTACGGTGGAAGGCGCCATACTAGCAGCCCTCAACGCGTTCCAGCGGGAGCTAGGGGACCTTCGCGGAGCCGTCCGAGATATGCAAGAGGCTCGGAGCCAGCAGGCTGCGCCAGTAATCGCGTCCGAGCCCACGCCGGAGAGGGCGGACATTCGCGAAGCCCCCACGTCCAGCCGCGTGCCGCTGCGGCGTGTAGATCCAGAGTCCCCGCTTTCGGCGGGGCTGCAGCAGGTGGCATGGCCCGAAGACTTCAAGTTTCCTAGCGCCATCGACCCGTACAAAGGCGAAACGGACCCCCGCGAGTTCGTGCGTGTGTACGACACCGCGATCGAAGCCGCGGGCGGAGACGACACCACGAAGGCGAAGGGACTCCCCCTCGCGCTGCAAGGAGTGGCGCTCTCTTGGTTCTTTACCATAGAGCCAGGCTCCATCTACGCATGGGAGCAGCTCCGCGACCGCCTTCACAATAACTTCCAAGGAAATTATGTCGAGCGAGTCGACGCGGACCAACTCTTCGCTGTGAAGCAAAAACCTCGGAGAAGCTCCGGGACTACTTCAAATGCTTCACCAAGATTCGATGCCAAGTAAAGGACGTTAATGAAACCACCATCGTTAATGCAGCCATACAGGGCCTTCGTCCGGGCCCGATGGCCGAGTACAATGCGCGAAAGCCAATCAAGACGGTGGCGAAGCTCTTGGACAAAATGGAGGAATACGCCAGGGCGGAAGAGGACGCGCGGCGAAGGCAAGGTGACGACTCCGACACTAACCAGGCCGGAGCCTCGGCAAAAGCCGAAGATCCGCCGAAAGACGGTTCTTCGAAGGGAAAACGTAAGTAGGAGTCGTCCAGGGATACGCCCGACCGCAGGGACGCCTCGCACAAGGAGTCGTCCGATCGGCCCAAGCACGGTCAACAGAGGTCGAGGCGAAACCGGTACGTCCTCGACATCGAAGGCGGTTCCGACGAAGGCGCTCCCGCGGGCCGAGGCGGTCGGGGGCGCCGTGGCTGCGGGCGTGGCCGTGGCCGGGGCCGCGACGATAAAAGTCGTGGAGATTACGACGATCAGCACCAAGGACTCTGGTGCGTCGTCCACGGCCGCGGCAACCACGATACCCGCACCTGCACCTCCATCGCGGCGCTCCGCGATAACGTCGCTAGGGACAGGAACCCGGAGACATGTCCGCCTGCGGTGGCCCACGTCCAATTCCCGTACGAGGCCCCCATGCAGGTACAAGCGCAAGGGATGCAACCCCAGGAAGGCCCCTTACGGATCCAAGCTCACGTACAGCAGCCTCGGGAGGGCCTCCTGTCGCTGCAGGCCCCGGAGGCAACCCACCGCAGGGTCATTAACGTCATATCCGGAGGCTCTGCGCTGGAATTCACCTTAGCACGGCAGCAGAAGGCCTATGCGCGAAGACTACATCAAGTGGCGGCATACCCAGCGCAAGCACCGCCGGACTGGGCGCAGCACGAAGTCACATTCACACCCGACGACGCCCAAGGCGTGGACTTCCCTCATCAGGACCCCCTGGTCATCCGGGTCACGATTGCGGGATGCGACGTGGGGCGTGCCTTGGTGGACGGCGGTAGCTCCGCGAACATATTGTTTGCGGCGGCCTTCGACCAGATGGGGATCCCTCGAAGCCGCCTAGGGCCCTCAGGCATCCCACTGCAGGGTTTCGGGGGGCAGCCCCTGCGGGCGTTGGGCCAAATAAGTCTTCAAGTCTCCTTCGGCCAAGATAACAATGTGCGGGCCGAGGATGCCACCTTCGACGTGGTCGACCTTCCGTACCCCTACAATGCCATATAAGGGCGCCCAATCCTCAACTCCTTCGGCGCGGTACCACATCACGGCTATCTGTGCATGAAGATCCCGGGTCCCCGGACCATCATTACCGTCCGGGGCGACCAGGATATGGCCCGGCGCATCGAGCCATGTACCAAGTACCCGCGTTGCGAAGCCCAGCGGCGCTCTTAGAGCTGGCGTCACAGCGCGGGGGTCCGCGGGGCCATTCAGAGGCACCTTGGCGGGCCCTGCAGATGCCTAGCGACTAGAGGCTTCGACCGCACCATTCGACCGCACCACGGACAAATGGTTAGTATATCCACCCCCTGTAATTGCTTACCCGCGCAAACGGGGAAGTAATGACGATCGCCGTTTGCCAACAACCTTTCTTCATCACGCGCAGGCTTGGCCAGCGCGCGCATTCCCGCAGTATAAACAAAGACGCACGTTCGCGTGTGCACTTGCCGTAGCCTGGGGTACGGGCCTGAGTATAAATCGAAGTCGCACGTTCGCGTGTGCACTCGCCGTAGCCAAAGGTGACGGGCCTGAGTATAAACAAAGACTCACGTTCGCGTGTGCACTCGTCGTACCCAGGGGTACGGGACTGAGTATAAATCGAAGTCGCACGTTCGCGTGTGCACTCGCCGTAGCCACAGCTGACGGGCCTGAGTCTAAACAAAGACGCACGTTCGCGTGTGCACTCGCCGTAGCCAGGGGTACGGGACTGAGTATAAATCGAAGTCGCACGTCCGCGTGTGCACTCGTCGTAGCCAAAGGTGACGGGCCTGAGTATAAACAAAAGACGCAACAGGGGGGACGCCCTCGCGCGCACCACTCTACAGACTTTAAATAAGACGTAGCGTCGAGGTCCGCCTCCGCACGCACTAGTCCACGGACTATAAATAAGACGTAGCGTCGAGGTCTGCCTCCGCACGCGCGAGTCTTCGGACTATAAAGGAAGACGTAGCGTCGAGGTCCTCCTCCGCACGCACTAGTCCACGGACTATAAATAATACGTAGCGTCGAGGTATGCCTCCGCACGCGCGAGTCTCCGGACTATAAAGGAAGACGTAGCGTCGAGGTCCTCCTCCGCGCGCACCAGTCTACGGACTTTAAATAAGACGTAGCGTCGAGGTCCGCCTCCGCACGCACTAGTCCACGGACTATAAATAAGACGTAGCGTCGAGGTCTGCCTCCGCACGCGCGAGTCTCCGGACTATAAAGGAAGACGTAGCGTTGAGGTCCTCCTCCGCACGCACTAGTCCACAGACTATAAATAAGACGTAGCGTCGAGGTCTGCCTCCGCACGCGCGAGTCCCCGGACTATAAAGGAAGACGTAGCGTCGAGGTCCGCCTCCGCACACGCCAGTCTACGGACTATAAAAAGGCGAAGCGTCGAGGTTCGCCTCCGCACACGCCAGTCTACGGACTATAAAAAGGCGCAGCGTCGAGGTTGCCTCCGCACACGCCAGTCTACGGACTATAAAAAGGCGAAGCGTCGAGGTTCACCTCCGCACACGCCAGTCTACGGACTATAAAAAGGCGAAGCGTCGAGGTTCGCCTCCGCACACCCCAGTCTACGGACTATAAAAAGGCGAAGCGTCGAGGTTCGCCTCCGCACACGCCAGTCTTCGGACTATAAAAAGGCGAAGCGTCGAGGCTCGCCTCCGCACACGCCAGTCTACGGACTATAAAAAGGCGAAGCGTGGAGGTCCGCCTCCGCACACGCCAGTCTACGGACTATAAAAAGGCGAAGCTTCGAGGTTCGCCTCCGCACACGCCAGTCTACGGACTATAAAAAGGCGAAGTGTCGAGGTCCGCCTCCGCACCCGCCCGTCTATGGACTGTAAAAAGGAGAGGCGCCAAGGGCTGCCCCCGCAAGTGCCGTTCTAAGGAACACTTGCGCGACTACTTCGCCAACAGCACGCGTCGAGCGTGGAGATCCCGCCCCCGCGCAGCATGTGGCGTACCGGTGAATCCGAAGCGACATCAACACACAGCGCATATCTTAAGATGACAGAAAATCTGCCTATCGGAAAAATCACACAAGTACAAAGGTTCGGCAGCATCCTTGCCGTTCTAAGCCGCTACCCCGCGGGCTCGTCCTTAACACGGGCTAAAGCTGGGGCCTTGCTCAAAGAAGGTCGACCCGCCCAAAAGTTCAGCGACTCTTCGGCCCTTCGCCAGCGTCGAAGGCGTCGCCGAGTTGAACGGTCAGCCGTAAGAAGCCGGCCCCAGCAAGGAAGCTGCCCGGGACATAGGCGAAAGTCAGCATGCATGCAACAAGTGTGTACTCCATTCGCAAAAAGAGGGAGCAGTACAACACACGCCTACACTTAGGCACCACGGCGTCAGACCTGTGGGTTCCCGGCGCCTTCGGAGGACCCAGCGCCGCCCTCGTCGCGTCGAGGGACCCCGTCCAGAAATTGGCCGAGGCTCCCCGTCCCGTAGAGCGACTTCCGGAGCTCGACCCGTGCAGCATCCGCCCCAACGTAAGCCCAGATCCGGTCGAAAAAAGGCCCGAGGGCACGGCGAGCGAAGCGGACGGCGCCGGACATTACTCCGGCCCCGCCAGGCATCTCCAGCCGGGGGTCATCTAGCCTGGCGACGTGCGTGCAACCGCGGTGCTGCAGGAGCGCGCACACCAAGCATGCCGACGTGTACGCGCAGTGGGTGCCAAAGGTCGTAGCGGCGTCGCGCGCGACGTTGGCAGCATCCCCGACCCAGCGGAGGGTTCGAGACAGCTCCTCCGGGCCAAAGGCGCGGTCCGGCACCTCGGTTACCAGCCCTTGAAGATGGCTCTCCAGCGCTTGCATGGCGTCCCACGCAACCACTGAGGCGTCGCCAAGCGCCTGGTTACGCTCCGCTAAAGTCAGGGCAAGCTCGCCTTTTTCCTTCTCTAGCGAGGCGACCTGTTCCAGGAGCCCATCCCACTCCGCCGCAAACCTCTGTTCAGCAGCTGCCGCGGCCGACTCCCGCGCCGACGCAACATGCCCCTCGGCGTGTGCCCCCGCTTCGGCGCATTCCGCTTCCAGCTGGCGGATGCGGGCGTCCTGGGCAGAGCGGGCTCCAGAGGCTTCGCGCAGCTCCTCCTCGGCGGCCCGCAGCCTATCCTCGAGCGCCTTTTGGCAACGAGAATACGCCGTTTGCAGGGCCTGCCCCAGCACAAGTGTCTGCAGAAGGGAAAGACTTAGCAAGCTCAGCTAGCCCAGGCGTTGTCGCATGAGTACTTACCCTCACCCTAGACACCTCGAAGGCGTCCTCGAGGCGCCCCGCCCCGTAGGCCTGCAGCACTTGCGGGTCGACGCTGGTGGCCACGTCATTCACAATCCCGCGCCATGCCCTCAGCATCTCCGGAGGCGGCACGAAGTCCACGGGGCTTACGCGCGCAGAGGTTCCATGTTCCGCCAAGTGCTCCCCCTCCGGAATGAGCAACGCTGCAAACCAGGATACAGGTGAGCACCCCAAGGCATAAAAGCATACACCAGAGTAAGCTAAGCCACCGTACCCTCGGTAGCAGAAGGAATGGTCCCGCTGCGGGCAGAAGCCTCCACGTTCGGGGAGGGCGACGGCTGTCCCTGCGCGACGGCCGGCGTGGCCAGGGGGGCCGAAGGCGCGTATGCCGCAGGGTCTCCGGCTCTTGCGCTGGAGTCCCACAAGCTTCTGATGCCCGTGGCCACGACGAATCCTCGCGGTGTCCGGTGGAGCTCCGGCCGCACACACGGCCGTTTAGCCGGGGCTGCCAGCAGCGACACCGCCCCCGCAGCCGCGGTTAGGGAAGACCCCGCGGCTGCCGCGCCCGGAGGCGAAGGTTCCGTGGTGGCAGTTGTCCCAGGGGGCACCTCGGTTTCTGCTGCTGTCGGTAAAGGCAGCACGGCTCCCTGCGCCCCCGCGGAGGGTGCCTCCGGCACCACAGCGGCCGCAGTCAAAAGCTCCACCTCGGCATCACCGGTCTGCACGGGTTCCGTCTCGGTGGCTTCGGCGGGCGGTGAGACTTCCCCCTCCGGCTGCCCGCGGCAAACCCGCCGTCCGGGACGCTCGCTGAAGATACCTCGCCTTCGGCATCTGCGCCACCCAAGCCTGAATCGGCATACCTCGCCGAGTCTGACTCCGCGTCCGCCGTGCCCTCGGAAACACTAGCAGTAGCAGCTGCCGCGGCAGGCGCCCCGCCGCGGCCCCTCTTCCGAGACGGTGCCTTCTTCTTCGCTGCACCGTCATTTGGAGCGACACGGACCGGCACGGCAAGGCCCAGGACCTCGCACACACGGTTTATTCACCCCAGCCCCGCCTCGGCGATAGCAGACGCGCGCTGCTCGTGCTCCCTACCGGTGTACGGCCCCAGGAATACGCGTGCGGCTTGCTCCGCCTCCTCCAAGGAAATCCCTGAAGCAAAGGAGAGTAGCATCAGCGTATAACGCATTTCGCGTGAACAAAGGAGGGACACGATCGGGGAGTACGAAGACCGGGGGGTGCCGGCAGCGAGCAGACCCATTGCGAAACATTGTCGTCTCGACACTTCTCGGCGGCAAGACGCCAGTCGCGGGCAAGCGGTGCCACGCCGTACATCACGTACTCTTCAGTGCGGTCGCGCATGTTGAGGCGGGCGGCCACGCCTACGAGCCGCTAGACCCTCCGCTTGTCCTCATCATCGAGCGTTCGGCCGGGCGAGGGCTTGAACGCGATCGGTCGGCCTGTGCACTCAAGGCAGCTCCCGCTCTCCACGCGGTGGTAGAACCATCGCTTCATCCAGCAAGACTCCCACTTCCCGCGAGTTGAGTTCGCGGGGAAGAGCTTCTTGCACGACGGACGGAGAATAAAAGTGACGCTACCGAAGCTCGACAGCGTCCCGTCCTTCCGGTCCTTGGGCTGGCATCGTGCCTCGTGAAGATAGGCGAACAACGAGGCGCTGGGCCAACACGCCCCCGAGCGCAAGGCCCAGCTGTACACCGCGAGCCGGACCACGGCGTTCGGAGTCAGTTGCGCCAGCTCCAGCCCGAAGGTCCGCAGCACGTCGCCCACCATAGCCGCCGCTGGGATGCGGAGCCCCGCGTCGAAAAAGGCAACGAACACGACCGCCTCCGACCTCTCGGGATGCGGTTCCGTCTCGTCGGCGGCGGGCAATCGTACCTCCTGGCGCTCCGACAACTTCCCCGCGCACAGGAGCCCTTGGATCGTCTTCTCGGTCACGAGCGAGGGGCCTAGCTCGCCGGAGAACGTGCCATCCTCCTCCGCCACCAGCCGCTCCTTGTCTGCCGCCACCGGGTCGCGCTCTTGGAGCACGTATTTCACCTTCAACAGCGAGGACCGCTGGCGAATGTCAGGGCCACCAACCGCCTGGCCGCGCTTGCTACTGGAGGCCATCGCTTCCCACGGAGAGATTGAAGCGGTGAAGATCGCGCGAAAGTGTAGAGGGCGGAGCAGACAGAAAAGAGGGCGTAAAGGTGCGGGGACGCTGTTACGAGGGGGCTATTTCAAGCCACCTCGCCCATACCGCCGCTACCGAAGCGTCGCAACGATCCGCGTGCCGGATGCAACCTCGCGACCGCACTCGTACAAGCCCCCGTCCAGCGCAATGCCCCATACCCAAAGCTGGAAGGCCACGACCACAAGCGCTAAGGGCTGTCACAGCACGACGCTACCTAGCCGCTATTAAAGGCGCACTAATGGGCCAGGGGATCACAACAGCTTCGGCGCGGCGCCATTCATCGCTCGCCCTGTGTCCCCCTTGCCTAGGGACGAGGCGAGCAGCCGCGAGCACGCAACCGCCCACATCCCGCCACGCACCAGTCATAGGCCGCCGCGTTTCCTGCGCGCGTCGAGGCGGGTCGCACGGTACGGGAACCTAACCCTGGCAAACCGGGGGCCGGTGTGATTCCAGGAACCTTTACAGCGTAGCGCGTGGCGGTGTTCGCGAGGCAAGGGCACCAGCTCCGCTGCCACCCGTTCGAAGGGTAGGGGACGGAGCGCGCGCATCTACTTCGGCTAGGCGCCAGCTCCGCTGCCACCCGTTCGGGGGGTACGGGATGGAGCGCGCGCGTCTACTTCGGCTAGGCGCCAGCTCCGCTGCCACCCGTTCGAAGGGTAAGGGCCGGAGCGCGCGCGCGTCTACTTCGGCTAGGCGCTAGCTCCGCTGCCACCCGTTGGAAGGGTACGGGACGGAGCGCGCGCGTCTACTTCGGCTAGGCGCCAGCTCCGCTGCCACCCGTTCGAAGGGTATGGGACGGAGCGCGCGCGTCTACTTCGGCTAAGCGCCAGCTCCGCTGCCACCCGTTCGAAGGGTAGGGGACGGAGCGCGCGCGTCTACTTCGGCTAGGCGCCCGTTTGTTCAAAGATGCATCACATGCCATAAAGCGAAGTCAAAACTCAATCCACATGGTTTGTATACTCCACTTCCTGTTCTTAGTGCTCCTTGGGAAGATATTAGCATGGATTTTGTGTTAGGACTGCCTAGGACCAAGAGGGGGAGGGATTCAATCTTTGTTGTTGTGGATAGGTTCTCTAAAATGGCACATTTTATTCCCTGTCATAAGAGCGACGATGCGTCGCATGTAGCTGACTTGTTTTACAGGGAGATTGTGAGATTGCATGGAATGCCAAGAACCATTGTTTCAGATCACGACGTCAAGTTCATGAGCTACTTTTGGAAGTGTTGTGGATACAGACCAAACAGAGAGAGAGATCGTAGTGGAGAGTTGGGAGAGAGTGATAGTAATGACCTGGGCCCCCCATGGCCTGTATTCCATATATATATACACAGGGAGTGCTTTTACAATTATACCCTTATATCTGAGTATCCCCTTCAGGGGCACTTATGTCATTACACATGGCCTATTCTGGGCCTTATAACCTTCTACCAGGCCTGCTGGGATAAGGTGGGGGCCACCCCTACAACAAGAGCCTCCCATGGTAAAGGGCTTCACAGAGCCGAAGCCATGTTGCCGAGTCCTTTGGCCCCCTCCGTCCCTGCGGCCTGTGAACTTCCCCGAACTTGCGGAGCTTCGATGTGGAGTGGGTCCCGGGCTGAGGCCGTAGCCGAAGGCGATGCCCGGATTGCGTCCGAGGTAGACGCACGTGCTCCGTCCCCTACCCTTCGAACGGGTGGCAGCGGAGCTGGCGCCTAGCCGAAGTAGACGCGCGCGCGCTCCGTCCCCTACCCTGCGAAGGGGTGGCAGCGGAGCTAGCGCCTAGCCAAAGTAGACGTGCGCGCGCGCTCCGTCCTCTACCCTTCGAACGGGTGGCTGTAGTGAGAATGGGCCTTGCGCCGCTGATGGCACTGCCCTTCGGGACGATTGTGCCCTGCGGTCGGGTAGTGCGCTTTTAATGGCGGCTGGAATCGTGCCGACGCCTGGCCTGTCAGAGGGAAGGCTGTCGCGTCGCGCAGTCTGCCTTCCATGGGTGGGGTACGTGGCGGTTTATGCTTGGTGCGTCGTGGGATGTGAGCGGTTGCGTGAGCGCAGCCGTTCGCCTCTTCCCTAGGCAAGCGGGACACGTGCGGTCACGCGCTGGCATTGTGCGCTGCCTGGCCACCTACCGGGCACGCTCCTCCAGATGCCGGCGGTTCCTTCCAGTCGTGGGTAGTCGAACCGCTGGGGGTTTCTAATCTGGCTGCGCTTCTGGCCGCAGAGGAGGCGAACGGGCTTTATAAAGCGCCACGGCTGTGGTGGGGGCGCTCTATCCCGCCTGTCGCCTAGCTCTGCTTATTTCGCGTTGATAGCCCTTCTGCCCTAATCTTGGAGAACAATTGCCGATCATGACGATGCCTCCCGCCATCTTGGCGGCGGCTCCTCGTCTAGCCGGGATGAGTTGTCCCTCCCTTCCGAAGATTACGAGCTGGTGCTGCGGGGGCGTTCGCATGGCGACAAGCAGTGGGACGCCATGGAACACTCGGGGGGTCGTTGGTCCCGTGTGCTGGGGTGGAGCCACGTGACTGAAGAGATGCTGTAGCGGCTTGTACGGGAAGGGAAGATCGAGGAGCGCGATGGGGCTCACCTACCCCACCGTGACGAGACGGAGCCGAAGCCCCAGGAAACGGAGGCGATCATTTTCGTCGCGTTCTTCGACGCTGGCCATCGAATGCCCTCAATGACGTTTGTGGGCGAAGTCCTTCGGACCTACGGGTTGGAGCTAGCGCAGTTGACGCCCAACGCCATAATCCGCCTGGCTGTCTTTACATGGGCTACGCGGACGGAAGGCCGGCGTCCTAGCACGAGCCTGTTCGCCATCCTGCACGACGCGCGCTGTCGACCCAAGAAGGTTGAGGGGGATGTATCCAACTTTGGTTGCGTGGATTTCGTGCTACGAGCGTCCTGTACGACGCTGTTCCCTGCGCCGGCCGATCTGGAGAGGTGGGAATCTGGCTGGACGTGGCGGTGGTTTTACTACGTCGTGACTAGCACGAGTGGCCTGCTATGCCGAGGTGGGCCGATCTCGTTCAATAGCTCGCCAAGTGTGACGCCAGAGGCTGATGACGCACGGAGGCTATGGAGGCTTGCCGGCGTTTCCCTCTGGCTGAGTATGCGCGACTTGGCTGAAGAATTTACAATGTACGGGGTGGTGCCACTCTCCGCCCGGTGGAAGTATGGGCGACGGGGCGACGACCGAGAGGACGGGGTGTGCCCATCATTGTCTTGCCTACATCCGCCCTCTGCTCCTTGTAAGTCACGCAGTGCGTTGGTGCGCACCCGTTTGTCTGCATAGTCCCCGGCTGACCAACTTGTTGCCTTTTATGCAGTGGCTCGGCTAGAAGATGCCGAGCGCGCGGTTGCGACGTTCCTTGGGCCGTACACGCTCAAGGAGCATAAGCTACGCGAGGCCGCGACCCAGACGGCGAAGCAAGGGCGGATAAACCGCACGTGCGAGGTTCTGTGCATGGCTATGCCCGAGCGCGCAGTGCCGGTGGAGGCTCCCACAGGGGCTTTGAGCCGTCGTGGTGGCGGTAGCCAAGCGGGGGCTTGCTCCGAGATTGCCGCACCCAGTCCGCATGGCGATGGGTCCGGCCGGACCAGCTCGGGAGGGCGTGTCGCCCCGAGCCCATTGGCGACCTCCTCCGCCGGCGCTGTTGGACTCGTGAGCATGCCTCTCGTTGTGCCGGAACCTGCCAACCCGGCGGAGGACATTACTCTCGGCGGTTCTTTGCCACCCACGGCGGCCGTCGAGGAGTCGTCTGGGGTGGTCGTGACCGAAGGCGCGACGGGAGCTGCAGGTGCTAACGTCACGAAAGAATCGCCTGTGGATCCGCAGGCGAAACGCCCTCGGGTCCGGCCTCCTTCGCCTTCGAGGGGGCGGTACACCGTTGCCAGCCCTGTGCTTGGGGCAGCGGCGTCCAACGTGGTTGGTGCGGCCGAGCGGTCTTCGCGACCACGCGCCGAGGTACTCGCCTCCCGACTGGCGGTTGAACAAGCACCTCCAGCCGCGGGGGATGCAGAAGGTAGGCGCAGTTCCCTTTCCTCGCACGACTTCGCGAAACTCTCCCCGATTTGCTCGCTCATTCCATCGACATCAGGCGAGACGAAGTCTCCCGGCCGCGGTGAAGGATCGAGCAACGGGGGTGTGCGCGATATGCCGAACCCCGTACAGGGCATCCTGCAGGCGGCTGCCGCTGTCGACGTGGCCGACGCCTCCGTAGCCCCTGACGTGTCGGGGGCGGGGCTCGTCCTCTCCGACTTCCTCCCGCGCCCGGAGACGCTTCGCGACTTTAATGCAGCCGCGAAGCGCGCCCGTGACGACTTTGACCAACAGATGCTGTCGTCGTGCGAGGGGGACCTCCTGGCGCTCGCACTGCGTGCCTCAGAGATAAGGGTAAGTATGCACGTTCGCGGTTGCTAGAGCATTGTCGAGCACCTGCTGACTTTTTCTAGCATTTCCAGACGCTCGTCCTTGGCCACGCGCTAGATGAGGCCCGCATCCGGGAGCGGAGAGCCCTGGAGGTCGATCTTTGTGCTGCGGACGACGCCCATGCCACGGAGGACGAATAGCTTCACGTGCTGGAGGGCGCCCTGGCGGCCGCCAGCAGGAGACCGAGAAGGTCCAGCGCGCCGCGGCGGAGGAACGCACCTCCTTTTTGCAGCAGATCGCCACTCTGCAGGAAGAGAAGGCCCAGCTGGTGGAGTCCCTTGCGGAGAAGGACGGCGCCTTGGACAATGAGTCCATGTCGGCGTGGAGGGCAATGGAATCTCTGAACCAGGCCCTCCGGGACCTGTGTGTCGACGTGCCGGACGCTACCCATGGGCCGGAGGACTTGGTAGAGACGCTCGGGCTGGTCGAGGAAGGTGCCGGCGTTGCTCTCCGCAGCGCGAAGACCTTCGGCGAGCATTGCGGCTTCCTCGGCGCGTGCCTCGCCCTTGCCATGCTCCATACTCATGGGTGCAGACATGTCCACGAGCTGGCCAACCCCCAGCTGGATCTTCCTGCCCGGCCGGAGGCGCTGTCGGACGCTATCTGCCTCATCGATCCTAGCCTCCGAAATTTCCACGGACGGATCTGGGGCTACGTCGGGGAGGACGCGGCCAGGGTCGTGGTGCAGCACACGCTACAAGGGGGCGGGGACCTCCTCCGCTGGCTCGAAGGAGTTCCTCGGCGTCCCAACAGCGGCGCGGGCCTATCGGGACCGCGCGAAGGGTGAGCGGTTGGTTAGGGGAGCGGTGTACTACGTGCTCCTGCTTGTGGTCATGTAACCCCGACATTTTTTGTGGAAAACTGAAGTAGCGCCCGCTCTTAATATTGTATGCTGCTTTTTATACTTCGCGCACGCATAGGAGCAACGCCTGTGTGTGCACGGGATTCTCGTCTTGTTTATACTCCGGAGAGTGCGCGCACGGGCGCCCCCCTGCTGTCTCATTTAGAGTCCATAGACTGGCGCATGCGGAGGCGGACCTCGACGCTACGACTTCATTTAAAGTCCGTAGACTGGCGTGTGCGGAGGCGGACCTCGACACTACGACTTCATTTAAAGTCCGTAGACTGGCGCGTGCGGAGGCGGACCTCGACGCTACGACTTCATTTAAAGTCTATAGACTGGCGCGTGCGGAGGCGGACCTCGACTCTACGACTTCATTTAAAGTCCATAGACTGGCGCGCGCGGAGGCGGACCTCGACGCTACGACTTTATTTAAAGTCCGTAGACTGGCGCGTGCGGAGGCGGACCTCGACGCGCGCGGGGGGATCCGCTGCACATTGCGGCCAGGCAATACTATTTTTGGAAATAGCGAGCTTTATTGACTTCCCGTTTGCGCGGGCGAGCATCGTACAAGGAGGGGCTGATGCCATTATAACCTTCGTCCTACGTTTAGGCGTAATATCGCTGCAACTTGTCCGCGTTCCATGTGTGGCGGAGAGTTTGTCCCTCAAGTGTGGCGAGGCAGTACGCTCCCTTCTGTAATGCTTCAGCCACAATGTATGGACCTTCCCACTTGGACTCCAACTTGCCAACGGTCTCCGCGTGGAGTGCCGTTCTAAGGACAAGATCCCCGGCCTTGAACCTTCGCGGATATACGGACCGGTCTCGAGTACACACTGTCTGCCGTGCGTACTTTTCGACATGTTGGGCTGCACTCGCTCGCGCCCCGTCGAGGAGGTCCAAGGACACGCGACGCTCGTCGTCGGGTGCTTGGACGAGGACCCTCCGCGATCCAGCCTTGATTTCTTCAGGCGTTACCGCCTCATCACCAAAAAGAAGCTTGAAGGGCGTGAATCCCGTCGGGCGTGTTACCGTTGTGCGAAGGGACCAGAGGACGTTGCGAAGCTCGCTTGGCCAGCTGCCCTTCGGCAGCCCGACTAGGCGTTTTTTGACGGCGATAGAGATGGCCCCGTTCGCCCTTTCGACTGCTCCGTTGGACTGGGGGTGCCCAACCGAGGCGAACCAAATCGTGATGCCCATGTCGCCACAGAACTCCTTGAATGGGGCAGCATCAAACTGTAGGCCGTTGTCGACGGTGAGTTCCCTGGGCACACCGAAGTGACATATGATGTTCTGCCAGAGGAAGCGCTGCATGGCCGCCGAGGTTATCTTGGCTAGGGCTACCGCCTTCGACCACCTGGAAAAGTATTCCAGCACGACTACCACGAACCGCAAGTCCCCTGGGGCTCGGGGGAGCGGTCCCACAATGTCGACGCCCCAGCGTGCCAACGGCCACACCGGGGGGATAGGATTGTGGTTCGTCGGGGGCCTGCGGATGATGCGCCCCATCCACTGGCACCCCTGGCACCGACGCACGAGGTCTTGGGCGTCAGTGATGGCAGTCGGCCAGTAAAAGCCTTGCCTGAACGCCTTGCCGACCAATGATCTCGGCGCGAGGTGAGACCCGCATGCCCCCTCGTGGGTCTCCACGAGGAGCTTCTTCCCTTCTTCGCGGGAGAGGCAGCGCATGAGCGGTGCACAGACTCCCTGCTTGTAGAGCGTCCCTTCAAACACCTGGAAGGATCTGGCACGGTGTTGCGGACGCTGAAGCTCGGCGTGGTCCTCTGGCTTGGCGATGCCCTGTAGGAAATTGAAGATGGGCTCTCGCTAGTCGCCCTGCTGGACGACGTGGTGAACGAGAGCCGCGTCCCGGTTGTCCTGCGCGATGGCCGCCTGCGGCAATACTTCGTAAAATGCCTCGTCAGGCGGTGGCAGCTGCTGGCTGGCCCCCTTCGCGAGAGCGTCGGCCTGCTCATTTTCCGCGCGAGGGATGGCCTTGACCGTGACGCCCAAGAAATGCCTTTCCCTTGCTCTTACGGCGGCGAGGTATTTAGCCAGCTCAGGGTCCTTGGCCTGATATGACTTGTCTACGTGGCCGGCCACCAAACGCGAGTCCGTGCGGACGAGCACTCGCCGCGCCCCGATTGCCTTGAGCTTGGTCAAGCCGAAGAGCAGCGCTTCATACTCAGCTGTGTTGTTGGTGACCGGAAACGCGAGGCGCGCCGAGTACGATAGGCGCTGCCCCTCGGGTGTGACAATTACCGCGCCTACACCCGCGCCCGCGACGCCGTAGGTCCCATCTATGGTGAGGGTCCAGATCGGGTCGTCGCGCTTCTGAGCGGGCTGAGCCGGCGGAGTCCATTTTGCGAGGAAGTCCGCGAGGACTTGAGATTTGATTGCCGTCCACGAGGCGTATGTCAAGGAGAACGGGGCGAGCTCGGCAGCCCACTTGCCGATGCGCCCTGTGGATTCCTTGTTGTGTAACATCTCTGCTAGGGGGAACGAGGAGGGCACTGTGATCGGATGGGCCAAAAAATAATGTCGGAGCTTCCTGGAGGCCATGACCAACGCGTAAGCAAGCTTTTCGAGTTCCGTATATCTCGTCTTGGCGCCTTGAAGGGCTTCGGAGACGAAGTATACGGGCCGCTGTATGGCGCCTTCCTCTAGGACGAGGACAGGACTGACCGCTGTAGCCGACGCGGCTAGGTTAAGCAGGAGGGGAGCCTCTGGTGCTGGGCGACCAGAGTGGGGAGGCTCGCCAGGTGCTTCTTGAGTTCGTTGAAGGACTCCGCACAGTCGCTGTCCCACCGGAATTTGTCGCACCCGCGGAGTGTCTTAAAGAATGGTAGACCCCGTTCCGTTGCCTTAGATAGGAAGCGGCTTAGGGCTGCCATGCAGCCCGCCAGCCTCTGGACCTCCCTCGCCGTCTTGGGCGGCTCCATATCCAGGATGGCCTCAACTTTATCGGGATTCGCCTGGATGCCCCGTCCGGACACGAGGAAGCCAAGTAATTTGCCCGCCTGGACGCCGAAGACACATTTGTCAGGGTTGAGCTTGATGCCGGCCTTCCTTAGGTTGTCGAAGGTCTCCTGGAGATCCTGGCCATGCAGAGCGAGCTGCCGGGTTTTGACTACCACGTCGTCGACGTAGGCTTCCACGTTCCTCCCGAGTTGGGCGGCGAGGGCAAGGGCGATGAGGCGGGTGAAGGTAGCGCCTGCGTTCTTCAAACCGAAGGGCATCCTGACGAAGCAGAAAGTCCCAATTGGTGTGATGAAACTGGTCTTGTCCTTGTCGTCTTCGGCCATGTATACCTGATGGTAGCCAGAGTAAGCGTCCAGGAAATTCATTAGCTCGCACCCGGCGGTAGCGTCGACCAGTTGGTCGATGCGTGGCAAGGGGTAGTTGTCCTTTGGGCACGCCTTGTTGAGCGTCGTGAAGTCGATGCACATACGCCAGGCCCCGCTGGCCTTTTTGACCAATACGGGATTGGCGAGCCACTCTGGGTGATGGACCTCGCGAATGACCCCAGCCCGAAGGAGCTTCGCCACCTCCACCTTGGCCGCCTGCTGCCGATCCATGGACATACGGCGAAGCTTCCGCTTGACCGGCTTGGCGTCAGGGCGGACCGCCAAGCGATGCTCGATCACTGTGCGGTCTACGCCCTTAATGTCCTCCGGCGACCATGCAAAGACGTCGGCGTTGTTCCGAAGCACTCGGAGTAGGTCTCGCTCGACCTCCGCAGGGAGCCCCTTGCCAATGGACACAAACTGCCCGTCCGCCTGCAGTAGCACCTTTTTGATTTCACCTTCGGGCCGCGGCTTAGGCGTCCATCCCGGAGTGGAGGGCGTGTCGCCGAGCATGTCTGAGAGGACATGCACCGGGCATTGCAAGTCCCAGCTACTGGCTTCGACGCGTCTGGCAAGGTCCTGGTCACCGAAGACCGTGATCACACCCACTGGGCCTGGGAGATTCATACATAAGAACGCGTGGTGCGGGATCGCCTCGAGGGAGTTGATGGCGGGCCGCCCCAATATGACGTGTAAGGGTGTGGGATGTCTACGACGTCGAAGATGACGTGCGCGCTTCGGGCGTTTTCCCCCTGGCGGAATGTAACTGGGAGGGACACGTGTCCTATGGCCTCCAGCGGTTGGCCTTCGAAACCTTGAAGCGGAGCTCCTGGCTGCTCTAAGCGGCTTCGGGGGATTCCCATACGGGCGAGGGCCCCCGCGAACAGAATGTTCGCAGAGCTCCCCCCGTCGACAAGGATGCGCCTGACGTCATGGCCCGCAATGTGGGCTTGTATGACTAAAGGGTCTTGGTGGGGGAACTCCACACCCCTGGCATCATCCAGGTTGAAGGTGATGTTGCGCGGTGGCACCCACAGCTGTGACTGCTCCAATGGGGCCCCTGACAAGGAGCCTCCGGTAATGACGCTAATGGCGCGGTGCCGCACGTCTTCTTTGGCAATGGCTCGCAGGGGGTCACCTCTTGGCTGCCGCTCATGGACTTCGGCGAGGGGCCTGGGAGGTGAGGCTCGAGATTCGGCCATCACCTGTCGCAGTTCCATGACCGCGGTGCACGCCTTTGTAGCGTGATCGCCGTAACCATGCACCTCGCACCACTTGCCGTAATCCCGAAGCTCTTGCTCCGCTCGGGGCCGCTCGTCCTGACCGGGTCCGCCTTCACATCCCCGGTCCTGTTTCCACGATACGAGGGCCGGCTCTCGAAGGGCGTTTCCGATGCCAAGGACATGGTGGGCCTTCTGAGGTCTGCGCTGGTGACGCCGGGGCTTGCACCTGCTCCTTGACGAGCCTTCCTGCTCCCCGGGGCCGCCGCCTCCGGGAGTGTCCTCCCGGGGGTTGTCGACTGTGGCCCTGCTGCAGGGAACCATCGCCCGCCTTCTCCTCGCATGGCAAGCGTTTAGCTTGGGCGAGGTCGGGGGCAGGGGCGTCGTGCCTCCTTGCATCCTCCTCAGTCCGCGCATACCCCTCCATTTTGTTGAAGAGCTTGGCGACTGTCTTGATGGGCTTACGCGCGTTGTACTCAGCCAGGGGGCCCGGGCGGAGGCCCTGTATGGCCGCGTTGATGATGGTTGTCTCATTAACGTCCTTGACTCGACAACGTATCTTCAAGAAGCGTTTGAAATAGTCCCGGAGGCTCTCCGAAGGTTCCTGCTTCACGGCGAAGAGCTGGCCCGCGTCGACCCGCTCAACATAACTTCCTTGAAAGTTGTCTGTGTCACCTTTATAAGGCTCGATGACACTGGGGAACTTGAAGTCTTCGGGCCACATCGCCTGCTGTAGCCCTGCCGAAAGTGGGGACTCTGGATCGATGTGTCGCGGTGGCGCGCGGCTGGATGTGGGGGCGTCACGGCTGTTTGCCTTTTCCGGCGTGGGCTCTAGCGCGACCACCAGCACTGCCTGCTGGCTCCGAGCCTCTTGCATGTCTCGGACAGCCCCCCGAAGATCCCCTAGCTCCTGCTGGAACGCTTTGAGGGCCGCCAGCACTCCCGAGCTGCCGGCCGCTCCATTGTGGCTACCTCCAACCGCCCGATCGGCGCTACCGGCGAGCCGATCCGCACTACCGGCGAGTGTTGCAACGAGGGCGGTTGTCGCAGTGCCGGTGGCGGGGTCGGTCGTTGCAGCACCGGTGGCGAGGTCGGTCGTCGCAGCACCGGTGGCGGGGTCGATCGTCATAGCGCCAGTGGCGGGGTCGGTCGTCGCAGCACCGGTGGCGAGGTCGGTCGTCGCAGCGCCGGTGGCGGGGTCGGTCGTCGCAGCACCGGTGGCGAGGTCGGTCGTCGTGGCGCCAGCACCGATGTCCTCGACCACCGTGACTGCGCCGTCGCCCGCGCCCGCAACAGCCGATGCCGAAGCCCTGGTATCCCTGCGACGCTCCGACCCAGCCGCCTTCTTTCCCCTCGCCGCCGCCGATGAGGCTTTTTTCGGTGCCATCCTTCTTCGGACTTCAGGCTTGCTCCTGTCCTCCCCACGGACGGCGCCAACTGTTGTGGCTACAGACCAAACAGAGAGAGAGAGATCGTAGTGGAGAGTTGGGAGAGAGTGATAGTAATGACCTGGCCCCCCATGGCCTGTATTCCATATATATATACATGGGGAGTGCTTTTACAATTATACCCTTATATCTGAGTATCCCCTTCAGGGGCACTTATGTCATTACACATGGCCTATTCTGGGCCTTATAACCTTCTACCAGGCCTGTTGGGATTAGGTGGGGGCCACCCCTACAACAGGAAGACTTTGTGGGCCAAGCTTGGGACAAAGTTGTTGTTTTCAACGACTTGTCACCCACAAACAGATGGGCAAACGGAGGTGGTGAACTACACGCTTTCAGCGCTGCTACGTACCATGACAAAGAAGAACTTGAAAGAGTGGGAAGATTGTCTACCACATGTGGAATTTGCATATAACAGAGCGGTATATTCTACAACTCAATTGAGTCCATTCGAGGTGGTGTACGGATTCAAACCAATTACGCCCCTCGATTTACTTCCACTTCCACTACAAGAACGTGCAAATATGGAGGCTTCTAAACGTGCTGATTTTGTGAAAAAGCTCCATGCCACAACTAAACAGGTAATTGAAAAGAAGGTACGTGCTTATGCTTCCAAAGCCAACAAATCTAGAAAGAAAATGCTTTTTGAACCAGGTGATTTTGTGTGGGTACACCTTCGCAAAGATCGTTTTCTACAGAAGCGTAGATCCAAATTGATGCCCCGTGGTGACAGACCTTTTAAAGTTCTTGCCAAGATCAATGACAATGCATACAAGGTTGAGCTTCCCGGTGATGACTATGGGGTAAGTTCTACATTTAATGTTGCTGATTTATCACCCTTCTTTGGACAAGATTGTACAGAGTCGCGGTCGACTCCTATTCAAGAGGGGGAGGATGATGAGGACATCGATAGTAATGCCAAAGCTAGTAATGAGACTTCAATAACAGGACCAATAACAAGAGCACGAGCCAAGAAACTACAATCAGGTGAACCTACTCCTTAATGAATATGTCATTAATTTTAATGAGAATTTTATACTACCTGAAAACAATGTTTTACTTGTGCTCAGGTTTGAAGAGTCAGCGATGGATGGAGATCAAGGATATGTGGCCGTCATCCAAGGAAGCACAAGTCCACGGCATGAACAATGATCGGTCCATGAATAGTGCCACGCATGAACAGTACGCGCTACAGTATCCAGCCCCATGAACAGTACTGCGCTATAGTACCGGGCCGTGAACAGTACCACGCTACCGTACCAGGCCCGTGAACAGTACTGCGCTACAGTAGCTTGCGCGTGAACAGTACCACATGGAAAATTTAGTGTTGAATAGCCTTAGGCTGAGACTATATATTGAGGGGTAGACCCCCATTGTAAAGGGAACGACTTTTGATAAAAGATTACTCTTGTTCTTTCTGTTGGCTGAACCAACATGAGGGAATTGGGAGTTCATTGAAATCAAGATCGTTCAACCTTTCCGCTGGGAATTGGGAGCACGATGGAACTTCATCGGTGGTCGTGAAGTTCAGCACGTGTGGTTGGGCAAATTATAGAGTACTAACTCTTGCATTGGCAACGGGATATCACTACGATTCGTCGAATCATCGTGAGTATCCAGATCCTACGTCGAGAAGATCGGGCGACCTCGTATCACCCATGTAGTGGAAGTTTTACTCCTAGTGCACATGCTGCCCCGAGTGCCAAGAATGCCACTCCTTCCTTTCCAAAGAGAGGACCAGTCCCATCTTCATCATCTTCTGTTGGTTCTACGGCCAAGAGTAGCTCCATCCAATGCTTCAAGTGTCTTGGTCGCGGACATATGCAAAAGGATTGCCCAAATAGCAAGGTAATGTTGATAACTGACAATGGAGAATATGACTCTACTAGTGAGGAAGATGGAGAGCACCTTGCTGATTTTGAGGCGTTTGAGGATGGCCATGAGGAAGAAAGAGAAGAAGAAACACATAGGGATGGGTATTGTGACCCCGAGTCCGGTCCTATCCTTATGTGCACCCCTTCGGTATTGAGCGTTCAAGCAAAGGCCAACCATGAACAGCACTGCAATCTTTTCCAAACAAGAGCTCAGGTAAGTAAAGATGGTAAGTGTTGCAAAGTTATTATTGATGGAAGTAGTTGTCATAACCTAGCTAGCAAAGAACTTTGCACTAAACTTGGATTGAAATACAATAATCACCCACATCCATATTAAATTCAGTGGTTGAATAATAATGGTTCCGTGAATGTTGGGTACACTGTTGATGTTAGCTTTCAGATTGGTTCTTATCGTGATACTGTAGAATGTGATGTTGTGTCCATGGAAGTGTGTCACTTGTTATTAGGTAGGCCATGGCGATATGATCGTTCTGATATTCATGATGGAAGAACTAATCAGTACAAATTCATGTGGAAAAATAAGGAAATAACGCTACTGCCATTAACTTCTTCTCAAATCATACATGATAACATGCAAAAAGTTGAGGTGAAAGTAGAGAGTGAGAAAGGGAAGGAGCAAAAGAATTTGATTCCACAAAAGGTGAGAGAGAGCCACATGCTAAAATTGAGTGGAAAAAGAAAGGATGAGGGAGAGACAAAGTTAGTCATGATAGCCACCAAATCTGATTTGAGAGCGATGGGAGGTGATTCCACTTTGGAGCATTTGGTATTGCTATATAAAGATGTCTTGCGATCTACTAATGACTTAACCTCTCTTCCGAGCGTGGTTTACCACCCATTCACGGCGTTGAACATCAAATTGATTTGGTACCTGGAGCTCCACTTCCCAACCGTCCGTTGTGCCGCACAAACCCAGAGGAGACAAAATAAATTCAGTGGCAAGTGCAAGCGCTCATGGAAAAAGGGTACGTACACGAAAGTCAAGCCAATTACTCCACTTGATTTGCTCCCGCTTCCAAGTCAAGAAAAAGGTAATATGGATGCCTCCAAGCGTGCAGATTTTGTGAAGAAGATTCACTTGAAGACTAAAGAAGAGATTGAGAAGAAAGCAAAGTATTATGCTGAGAAGGCTAACAAACACCGCAAGAATTATTTCAGCTGGGAGGCTTAGTTTGGGTTCATTACTGCAAGGATCGTTCTCCTGAACGGCGCAAGTCCAAATTGTTGCCATAGGGAGATGGCCCTCTCAAAGTGCTTGAAAAGGTCAATGATAATGCGTACAAGATTGAGTTACCGGGAGATGACTATGGAGTTAGTTTGACCTTTAATGTTGTTGATTTAAAACCATTTTTTGGTTCGGAGGAATCATATCGTACAACGTCGAGGGTGACGTCTTTTCAAGAGGGTGATACGGACCAACTAAGGATTAGTTGATGCGTATGGATGGCCCAATCTTTTCCATGATAATACGGACCAACTAAGGATTAGTTTATGTGTAGGGATGGCCCGATCTTTCCTGGTACGTTCAGCGAGGTTCATTCTCCTTGTCTTGACGCAGCCAACAATCTTGATAAGGCAATTTGCACTAGTATGCAAGGTGCATCCTAGAAACAATCCACTGAACTCCCCAAACTGTGAATTCAGCAAGAAGACACGAATTAGAAGAGATGAACCTTGTAGATTCGATGGGCAATCTCAAAAATCTCCTATTCTTGCCTTGCACCAACTCAACAAACTCCAAACGAGAAAACGTTGCAATCACGCAATCTGGCCACCAACAACCATCATGGCGATTTTCTCCTTTATTTGACAAGCATAAAAACTTATCATATTATAGCGTAAGCTACAATGGGGCTAAGGCCCTGGCCTTATATTGTGCACAATGCACGACCTTGATTAAAACTCACGCACAACCTGGCCTAAGGCCGAAAAGACTCCAACACGATTAAAAAGGAAATACCTAAATTGCTACCTCTGGATTCTCTCTCGATTTGCAACGTGATCATGATAATTCCATGGCTGCACCTTATCCATTGTATGGGGCATCGAAATAACTTTCCAACGAGTCCAAGAACGCCCAAATCGGACTCCATTTGCGAAAGTTATGGGCGTTTTAATGTTGGACTTCCTGTCTGACCCGAACTGAATCCGAATTGAATTCAAATCTTTATAGGTTTCCTTTTCTTGTCCAAGGGGCTTCCAATTCCGTTTGGAACCTGAAAAGGATTCTCATCCTTTGAAAAGCCATGGTATAGTTGGATTTTACCCTTACTTGTATTGCAATACTCGGACTCTCTATGTTTGGCAAGTCTAGCGCGTCTCTCCGGACAGCCCGTGCAGCAAGCAATGAAGTTTCCATAACTTTGTGTAGAAAGCTCTAATCATGTGCCGTTTGCTTCGTTGGAAAGTAGACTTCATTAGCTTTCCAAATATGTATTTTGTGTGCATTAGAAAGCTCTGAATTGGTGTTGCAATCTTCATGAACATTGTGGACAGAACTGCAATCACGAGAACTTGATTGATCTTGTGTCTTCATCTTTACCCAAACTAGCTTTCTTTCTTTACCATCCACACCTCTAATTCCATGCATTGTTGGCTTGTTTGCATTACGCAAAGGAGGAATCACATAAGCATCCGCACGAACTAGGATATTCTTCTTTCTCCCATAACCGATTGCTTCTTTCTCCTTGCGCAATTCAGAGCTACTAAGCCTTGTAACTTCAGATTGCATGGGTGAAGCACAGATCAATGTAGTATTCACACTCTTGTCCACATCATCCCCTCCCCCTTCAAGCGAAACCGTCCTCAGTTTTGTGGTAATCTTCACAAGCTCCTTACTCTTGATGGCAATGTCAGAAATAATCTCCTCATCTCTCTTGGGCAGCAAAGATTGAAATACACCTTTCTACATAAAAGTGAAGCGATTGGCCCTCCCTTGGTGTGTAACATTGCGATCAAACTGCCACGGACGCCCCAACATGATGTGACACACGTGCATAGTCACGACGTCACACTCCACCTTGTCTTCATAACCATCAATTAAAACGGCACGCGAACTTTATGAGTAACTTTCACCTTACCAACATTGTGAAGCCATTGCATATAGTATGGCTTAGGATGACGCCATGTGGTTAATGAGAGTGCATCAACCACGTCCTTGATGATCACATTGTTGTAGCTTCCACCATCGATTATAAGCTTGCACCGTTTGCCTTTGATCATGCATTGGTTTGAAAAACACCACGTCGCTGCCTCTTCTCAACAATCAGCTTATTGTCACCATCCACCTTATGAGTCATTAAAGTTGGACCAATCTCAGGATCACAATAGACAACTTCTCGCCGAGAATCATTGAATTTCTCATCGTCATGTTCATCCTCGCTTTCGCCCTCCGTAACATATCCCTCATGTGTGAGCAACACCTTCCTTGCATTTAGGCAATCCCTCATCATGTGACCCCTGCCCTTACACTTGAAACACTCAATTTGACTTGTTCTAGCGGTGGAGAAAGTGCTAGAATCAGATTTGGATGCCTCCTTGCTAGCTGAACTTGTCACCTTAGATGCTTCTTTAAACGGAGTTCCAACCGATTTAGTGGATGCAACAATGTGATCAACCGATTTAGAACTTATGTCTCCTTCGCCCTCTTGTTGATTTGGGCGCCTCCAAGTTGATGTATGAGTTCGGGCAACCTTGGGATGGTTGTCTTTTACCCATTGTTCAGCATGCTCTGCTTGGTGAAATAGCTCTTGTATGGAGTCGTATTGCATCAAATCAACACGATTCTGCACATCGTCATTCAGCCCTTCAAAGAATCTTGTCATAGTAGCCTCCTCGAACTCATGAACTCCGATACGGATCATGAGCACTTGCATCTCCCGATAGTATTCATCCACAGACTTGGAGCCTTGATTCAATCGTCGTAGCTTTGTATGCAGTGTGCGTGTGTAGTATGCTAGTACAAAACGGTCCCTCATGACTCGCTTCATCGCCTCCTGTCGGGACCTCGGATTTCCGAACCCGGACCCTCTGTGTATTACTGCACTAGTCCCAGATCAAAGCTAGTGCACACAGTTAAACAGAAATGAATACATTACCAGCAACGCTTTATTACAATAATTGAGAGTATTGACCAAAAAGGTCTCATTATTACAATTGAGGTTTCAAGACCTCGCACACACGAAACACAGCGGAAGCAAAAGATAAACTCGGTGAAGACCCATCAATACGCCACAAGCAATTGACTGGGGAAGCGCGACCTAGAACTCCTGGAATCCTTCGTCGAATCCACCCGCGAAGAAGTCGTAGTCGCCTTCTTGAGCTTCATACTCTTCTGAATATTATTTTTGAGTGTAGCATGTGAGTACATAAAGTACTCCGCAAGTCTTGGGAAAAATGCATAGATGCAAGGCTTGACAAAGGAAGGCTATATGGTTCTTTTGCACAAAGCAATATTTTAAAATTTCAATTACTACTAATTATTTTCGAAGGCATTAATTTAATGAAGTAAATGTTTTAACAGAATTAACTTTCTAGTGAAGGTTCCAACTACCAACACTAGCTAACCAATTACCATTGGTCAAGTTTTAAACTGCGGGTTCCATCCAGCCTCTCTGGCTCCATCCGCCAGGATTCCCTTCCGAGAGTTCCCTCCACTCTCGGAATACAAAACTTTTGATTTTAAATCCAAAACCAGAAATCTACCATGTGAATGCATTCTTTGCCCGCCCTTGACCGTGGGCACGGCTATTCGAATAGTTTTACACTCTATAGAGGTTGTACAACTTTACCCACAAGAGATAAATTATCCTAAAAGTCAACACGCTTCCTTTGGCATGAGACCCAGATAAAATATCACAAAGCCTTTACCTTAATCTAATCTAGCTAGATACCACCCGCTGAGGTTTCACCGCAGGTAGGCTAACTGCCCGAACCGAAGCCCCCTCTTGCGCCATATGAGTACAGTAAATCTTTGTCCCTCACTGTGAATGACCAGTCCATCCCTGGCATCCACTTTCCACTGGTGGCACCTAAACTAGACTATCATAAGTTAGTTAGCTAGGTCGTACCCATATAGACTTGTGGTTGTACGGTTAATGCTCAGTTTGGACAAACACAAGCGTCGGTCCTTAATTGACTAGGGTGGAACATACACTTAACAAGTTCTCGTGCTTACTGCACCAACCCAAACAGCCATCCACCCTAATCTAAACCAACTTTCACATTTTTATTTTATTTTGAAAGATCAGTGGCAACTCCAATTACCACTACACTTTGTAAACACAAGGCTATTACAATAAATCATAATTTCCCATTTTCAAGAGTTTCTAAGGGTATTAGATAGCATGACTAAGCATTATTCTACCATTCTAATATTCACAAAGATTAATAGTAATCTCATTATTGAGACAAAGGAAGTTCTAGGGTGGCAAGGTACATGGCAATCAATGTCAATTGAGGGTATAACAAAGTTGGAATAACTAATTCCTAAAGATTTGAACTAGTGACTTTTATGTAAATAGCAATGCATACAATTTAAAATAATTAAAACATTTTCAAAAGCATAGGTTCAAGATGACCAAAGGAGACTTGCCTTCTTGAGTGCTGACTGGTTCTTCTTGCTGCGACTCGACGAGATCTTCAACGACGACGGAATCTACGCGCGAGAAGACAGACAAACAAAACAAATAAATACAAACAAAAACTCAAATAAACTCAAAAACTCAAATAGAGGCCATAGTTGGATAGATTATGATTTTAGACGAATTTAGAAGAAAGAATCAACGGATTCGGAGTTCGCACGAGGGAGAACGAATATCTAGAAGATCGGTTGGGAAAAGAAATTACTAAGACAATATTTGGACCAAGGAATATAGAATAGATTTTATGGAGATTTGGCAAGATTGGAATTTGAATTTTGAAAGCGCACAGAAAATTTGGAATAGAACTGAGGCTTTGAAATTAAACTAGGCATTGGAATTTGAAATTTAAATATTTGAAATATCAAATAAATTTCAAATATTTGAAAGGATGGAAGAAATGGATAGCTTGAAAATTTTGATGAATTTAGAAATTTGAATGGGCTCAAACGGAGTTAGGACGAAGAAGAACGGGCTCCGGGAAGATTAAATTCAGAGAAAATGGAAAAAGGGATTTTCTGGAATTATTTTCCTAAAGGAAATTCTGAATTATTGCGTCAGCAGGGATTTTATTTTCGGATGAATTATTTTTCAACTGAAAAATGGGATTTATGGCGTCAGCATGACCTCAGCCCTGAGGTGGGCCGGCTGACAGGTGGGCCTCGGTCCATGTGGACCGAGTCCACGGGTGAAGGGAGGCGCTGAGGTGGCGGGGGTTGAGGTGGCGCTGACGAGGCGGCTGGCGCGGAGGTGGCGCCGACGTGGCTGCCACGCAGGCCGGGGCTGGCTGAGGTGGCTCGGTCACCGGCGGGGCGCACGGGTCCCTAGGGTCGCCGGCGACAGAGGCCACGGCGGAGGACGGCGAGGGTGGGAATGGGAAGAGGGGCGCACGGGGAGCACGCCTGTACCTTCGGCGAGGCTCGGCGGTGGACGGAGATGGCCGGCGACGAGGCGGAGGCGGCAGAGCGATCGGTTTCCAGTGGGCGGGGCTCACCGGTGGCGCTCGGGCTCGGAGGAGGGGCGGACGGTGTTCGCCGTGGCACGGGGAAGCGGAGGGTGGTGGAGGCGGGGCTTGAGGTGGGCCGAGGTGATGGCGATTTGTCGCCGGAGTTGAAGGCGGCGGCGATGGGGAATCTCGGCGCGGGGACGCTCGGCTCACCGAGGAGAGGAGAGGAGGGCGGAGAGAGGATGGGCGAGGAGAAACAGAGCCGGGGAGGGGTATTTATACGGCCGGAGGAGGGCGTGGCCGCGGGGATTCCTCGCCGGCGATCCCGGTGGCCAGCGGCGATTGCGGGGAGAAAAAAGGAAACCGCGGCCGTAGAAGGAAGGGAATCGGGGAGGGAGAAGAAGGAAAGGGCGCGGGAATGGCGGGGTCGGGTCGGGGAGAAGAGAGGGGGAGAAAGGAAGGAGATCGGGCGACCGAGGGGGCGGCGCAAATGGCGGCGGCCGAAGAAGGAAGGAGGCGGCCGGAGGTGGGAGACGGCCCCGACAAGCGGGCCCGGGCGGCAGCGAGAGGGGGCGGTGGGGAGGCTGACGGGCGGGGCCCACGAGCAGAGAGACGGAGGCGGAGGGGAGGCGCGCCGACAGGTGGGCCGGGGCGCGTGGAGAGAGAGAGAGTAGGGAGCGGGGCGCGCGTGCGTCGGATGGAGATCGGGCGGTCGAGGGAGGAGCGCGGGGCGGACGGGCGGATGGGGGCGAGAAAGGAGGCGTGGCGCAATCCCGTGCGCACACGTGGCGAGCGGAGAGGGGAGGAAGGCGGGATGGGGGCGACGGCCGGATGGTGGCGACGTGGGCGGTATCCAGCCGTCCACGTGGCGGCCGGAGGGAGGGGAGGGATTTCTATTTTTGGAATTTGATTTTGATTTTCAGAAAAAGGCTAGGAAATTCAAATAAGCTCAGAAAAATATGAAATAAATTTTAAAATTTCCAGAAAAATTCACAGAATTTCCTGGATAAGTTTTGGACTTAAAACAAATACTTCCAACTAATGTTGGTATTTAATTTTCATACTTAAAATACTTTTTATTTTCAAAAATAGGTTTTAAACTCCAGAAAATCCAGGAAACCAAATAAAAGCCAAATAACTCCAAATAATTAATTTGAATTAGGATTTTCATAGAAATTCAAAATATCTTTTTATTTAATAATAATTTTAGGTTTTTCTTGAAATACTTTTCAAATCTAGCTTTTCAAAAACAGAAATTCAGGACAAATCCAAATAAAACTCAAATACTTTAAAATAATTAATTTGAACTTAAATTTTTCAGAAAGAGAATTTTTGGGATGTTACACCTCCCAAGTGTGTGGACATTCACCTGCACGGTTCAATTGATCCCACCAAGTAATAGCATATTCGGTGAACTCAATCGAAGCAACACGAACCTTGTTTTCTTCAGAGTAGTTGTGGTTGTCAAAAATCTGATTTACACACATCTCCCACTTCAATAGGCCTCCGCATCAGCTCAGCCCTTGAACTCCGGTATGGTGATTTTGATGCGACCAATACCATCGTCCTCACGTTCCACACCTCCTCCACGGTGTCCTCCATGTGCAGCAGCCCGGCGATCAAAAAAATCACGTCGTGGTAGATGAGGACATCCTTTCCATGCATACAACCATGCCGACTCCACATCAAACTGAAACTATGATACAAGGACCAATGACTAGAGCACGAGCACGTCAACTTAACTATCAGGTGAATGCGTTCCTAAGTTTGCATACAAATGTTTCAAAGAATGGAATACTACTTAATTTTTGTGATGATTTAATTGTCCTTAGGAACCATGGGGAAGAACCACATGATCTCAAGTATAGAAGTGGAACCGTCAAGCGCAAACCAAGTCCTGTTCACGAGTTTGACTCGGATTCGGCCTTGTTGACAGCGTCTACTTCAAACGGCCATAACTTTTAATCCAGACGGTTTCTCAGGGCCCGTGAGTACTCGTTAGAAATCTCTTGAAGTCTACTTTTAGATGGATCCAGACTCAGCTCCAAATTCCATCCGAGTCGGTCAGAAACAGCAAAACAAGTCACATCACTTTTCCAGTCCGAGTCAAAGTGGGCCTTGGGCCTTGTAATTCGGGTCCTATTCGGCTTCCTTGTGTTTTGGCCGACGCTCCACCTTCCGTGTCCCTTAAATAGGCAGCCGCGCCCTCTTCTAGGGTTCTGGTTTTGATAGACTAAGTTAGCTTTTGCTACTTCACCTTGTACTCGCGCGTGTCGGTTAGACCGCCCGAATACTTGTCTCCGGAACCCCACCGTCTTTCTGTTTCAGATTGAATCCTACATCGCTTATTTGCAATTGAGTTGCTGTTCATCTTGTTCTTGCCTGTTCTTCGATTGCTTGCAGGAACAATTACCCTTGTGGTTTGGTTGATTGTGCGCCGACAAGGTCACGAACAACCTCTGTTGTTGGTGTATCGATCGCTAAGGCGCAACGTCCTTGGATGGTTGTAGTCGGGTCGTCAACGTCATCCCCTTCCCAATCGTATCTACCACTCTCATCGAAAGATCGGGACCGCTAGTGCTATCAGTTGGTATCAGAGCTCAAGGTTAATCGGTGAGAGATCTTATTTAGTCTTTGCATCTTTTTTACCTACAGTCCAGAAAACCAAAAAAAATAGTAGATCTATTCCCCAAAATCCGAAACAACTTGAGCCTTACTCTATTGCTGCATAGTCTTTGTTTGTTGAGTCTTCGGTTGCATCGTCGTGTCCTTTGCTGGTCTTAGTGTCTAGTTCCTTTAAAGTTTCAAGTTCTGTTCACGTCTTGGTATCACCGTTGCAGTTAGATCCGAACTCAGTTTCTAGGGAGGCTTTGCCCTAGTTGGTCTCGGAGTAGGACACAAATTCGGACTCAACCGCGTCGTGTGTGTAAAAAAAAAGAAAAAAAAGAGAGAGAAAAGAAGGAACAGGCAGCCGCATTTAGAAAGAGCCGCAACGCCACATTCCCCTCGGACTAGGGGCATCATACAACACTTTGAGCGCCAAATGAAGCTGCACACTGCAGGACTTGATGAGGATGTACGGGTCACTAATGAACGCCTTGGTCAATTGGAGGCCGCGCAGATCGACACCAACACTACGCTTGCAACATTGGAGGCTTCCGTTGGTACCGTCAACACCTCACTTGCTGAGATTTTGAGACGTCTTGATGAGATGGGCCGTGCATCTCCCGCTGCACCAACTCAGCGCACACGTGCCAACATTGGTGTCTTGGGCAGCAGGGTGGATGAAAATGGTGGAGACGAGTATGCGGCTGATACTGAGACCGATGATGATGAGGACACACAACGTCATCGTCAACCACGTCGGAATGAGGTACGTGAGAATGATGAATCACTTGGAAAGATCAAGTTCACTATGCCACTTTTGACGAAAAATATAACCCTAATGCTTATATCACTTGGGAATTGACTGTTGATCAAAAATTTGCTTGTCATGCATTCCCTGAAAACAAAAGGGTTAGGGCTGCTACTAGTGAGTTTACTGATTTTGCGTCTATTTGGTGGAGTGAATATTGTAAGAAAAATCCTTTAACCATACCACCAACTTGGGATATGCATTAAAAAGAATCATGCGAGCTAGATTTGTTCCTTCATATTATGCACGTGATTTGTTACATAAGTTGCAACAATTGAGGCAAGGTAGTAAAAGCGTAGAGGAATATTTTCAAGAATTGCAAACAGGAATGCTGCGTTGTGACTTAGAGGAAACTGAGGAAGCTGCTATGGCTAGGTTTATGGGTGGTTTGGATCGTGAAATTCAGGACATTTTGGCTTACAAAGAATTTGTCATTCGTTCTGATCATGAGTCATTAAAGCATATTAGATGTCAAGGAAAATTGAACTGTAGGCATGCAAAGTGGGTTGAATTCATAGAGTCTTTTCCTTATGTCATAAAACACAAAAAGGGAAAGGAGAATGTTATTGTTGATGCATTGTCTAGGAGATATACCATGCTCTCACAACTTGACTTCAAAATTTTTGGATTGGAAACAATTAAGGAGCATTATGTTCATGATGATGATTTTAAAGATGTGTTGCTGAATTCCAAAGAGGGAAAAACATGGAATAAATTTGTTCTAAATGATGGATTTGTGTTTAGAGCTAACAAACTATGCATTCCAGCTAGCTCCGTTCGTTTGTTGTTGTTACATGAAGCGCATGGAGGTGGGCTGATGGGGCATTTTGGAGCGAAGAAGATGGAAGACATACCTGCTAGTCATTTCTTTTGGCCAAAGATGAGACGTGATGTGGAGTGTTTTGTTGCTCGCTGCACTACATGTCAAAAGGCTAAGTCACGACTTAATCCTCACGGTTTGTATATGCCTCTACCTGTTCCTAGTGTACCTTGGGAAGATATTTCTATAGACTTTATTTTAGGACTGCCTAGGACAAAGAAGGGGAGGGATAGCATATTTATTGTTGTGGATAGATTTTCTAAGATGGCACACTTCATACCATGTCATAAAAGTGATGATGCTAGCAACATTGCTGATTTGTTCTTTCGTGAAGTTGTTCGCTTGCATGGTGTGCCAAATACAATAGTTTCCGATTGTGGCACTAAATTCCTTAGCCATTTTTGGAGAACTTTATGGGTTAAATTGGGGACTAAGCTGTTATTTTCGACTACATGTCATCCCCAACTGATGGGCAAACTGAAGTTGTGAATAGAACTTTATCTACCATGCTTAGGGTTGTTTTGAAAAAGAACATTAAAATGTGGGAAGAATGCTGGCCTCATATTGAATTTGCTTATAATCGTTCACTGCATTCTACTACAAAGTTGTGCCCTTTTGAGATTGTCTATGGCTTTGTGCCTCGTGCTCCTATTGATTTGCTACCACTTCCATCTTCGGAGAAGATAAATTTTGATGCTAAACAGCGTGCTGACTTGATGTTTGTTGTAGGGGTGGCCCAACCCCCCGTGACTGGGCCGTGCAACTAGTCCAACATGTAATAGGCCCAATAGTGTAGAGGAATATTCCAGTGTAAATATACCAATGTACACTCATCCTTTGTAAATACTAAGGGGGTAGAATGGGGATTTCCCATTCTACCCCACTCATATATATAAACCCCCAGGAGGGGCAAAGGGAGACATCATCTCATTCTCACCAGCTCCCCACAGATCTAGCTCTCCTCTTCTCCTTCTACTAGTCCCCCTCATTCCTGTTTAGTCTGTAACCACAACAGTTGGCGCCGTCCGTGGAGACGACTAGAAGTTTGCGTATGGAAGGGAGTCCAGGAGCACTCACCACAGATAAGTTCATCTTGTCACTAGCCTGTTCGCTTTGGGATACATGTATACACACCTCAGTAAATATGGTAGAAGTGATGTGAGCACGTAGATCTATTGTGAGCTCTCATTTCTTGTCCAAATCCAGATCTGGCAGATCTAATCTAATCACTTATTTTTCATGTTGCTGCTACCTCCGCTCTGCTGGGGGTTTTCGTGAAAGGAAATGAAGCTGTGGCACGGAGGGGCTACTCAGAAACCTCACCTGACGGGGCTTCGCCATGACGCCGGTAGGCACGCACGCCTTCGACTCGTCCACGCCGAGCTTCACGCGGAGTGCGCCCCGCCAAACATGCCTTCGTGCCGCAGCCTCCGCCAAGCCTCCGCGCGATGTCGGGTCTCCGCATGGTGTCGAGTCCTCGCACCAAGCCTCCGCTCGATGTCGCGTCCCTCCGCCCCGTTTGGCACCAAAACAACCGTCCATTCGTGCGCAGACAGCTCGGCGACGCCGCGTCATGGTCCTCCGCCCTGTGCGAAGTCTCCTCCGAACTTCTGTTCCGCAACCTCCGCATGGCGCTACGTTCGCACCCTGGCCGAGGAGAGTCTGCTCCGCGCAAGCCGGCTCTAGCCAGCTCCACCCCTGAGTCAACTTCGGCCCCATCATCTCCGCTCGCCTCCGCGCTGCAAATATTAAGGAAACCAAGACGAGGACGCAGCATACCTGGAAGCACCCGCGGCGTCGAAGCACAGAAGCGAGGCGGCGAGCAAGCGGGTGGGCGAGATCGAGGCGCGAATGCTCACGTCTACCTCGTCAGGGCCCTCACGCCAAGTCTCCACTCGGAACGTCCGCCTCGACCATGACAGAGCAAGGGACGCAGCCAAAGTTCCCACCCATGCATGCACATCCTTCCGTTCACGTATCTGTGCATGCGGGATCCGCATGTCTACCCATGCATGCACATCCTTCCGTTCACGTATCTGTGCATGCGGGATCCGCATGTCTACCCATGCAATAGAAATCAACTCAATATCCAGCCAGGTATGTGTTCGCGCATGCATCGCCCAAAACCATTCGTCCAGGCATACACAGGCTTCTCTCTCCCGCACGGCCGCGCGCGCGTCGCAGGCCCGCCCCTGTCGGAGATGGCTCCGGTGGCTTCGCCAGGCGCTCCGCTCGCCTCCGTGCGGGCGGCATCTACTCCAGGTCTCCGGTTTCCAACTCGGCGGCTTTGCCGCTGGCCTCCACGCTGCACAGGTCCGCCCCTATCGGAGACGGCTCCGGTGGCTTTGCCCGGTGCTCCGCTCGCCTCCATGAGCTCGGGACTTCGCACTCGGCTTCGACACACCTTCGGCTGTGACGTCTCCTAGCCTCCGCCTGCCTTCTCCTAGCCTCCGCCTGCCTTCGCGCATCAGCGGACTCCGCGACGTCGAAGTCCACCACGGAGCTATCTCCACCAGGGCCTCCACAAGCAAGGACCTCGGCCGTGGACTCCACAGATGAAGTGGGCCCCGTATGGACGAGGTCACGGCTCTGCGTCATCAAGCGCACTCTGCGCGGCTCCGCACGGACTCCGCGTCGGCGACTACAGGCATTGGATATCCACGGGTCATCCATCCACACCAGGAACCGAGCGTATGCATGCATGAGTCTCCATCCATGCATAATACGAGCGCCCGAAGCCACCGCGCGCGAAACGCCGGCCTGCCAGCACCACTTCACCTCGGCTCTGAGGAGTCCTCGCCGGATTCCGCTCGCTTCGTGCAGCCAGGGTCTCCGCACCCGCGGAGCCTACTCCGCGTCGCCACCGCCCCACCTGATACGCATGGTACGTGATTACGTGCAAAGCTTCGATAATCACTGCTGCATTTCTTGAATGCATGGTGATAAAAAAACAGTTATGCATTACGTCAGTTATTATGGTTGCAGTTCCGTTCCAAGAACACCTGATTTGGCCGTGTTTGCTTCTCCGGTTTTGGCCTGTTCTGGGCTACCGTAGTATCAAACGATTTTCCAGTACTGCACTCTGGAGCATTTTGTTGTCGCAAATCTTCGGCCATTTCTTTGATATCTCCGTTTTGGTCTTTATTTTTTATTTAAATCGCGCGACAGCCTTGCGCCTCGGCGTACTCTACGGAGTATAAATTAAGACGTAGCGTCGAGGTACGCCTCCGCACGCACCAGTCTACGGACTTTAAATAAAACGTAGCGTCGAGGTCCGCCTCCGCACGCGCGAGTCTACGGACTATAAATTAAGACGTAGCGTCGAGGTACGCCTCCGCACGCACCAGTCTACGGACTTTAAATAAGATGTAGCGTCGAGGTCCGCCTCCGCACGCGCGAGTCTACGGACTATAAATTAAGATGTAGCGTCGAGGTACGCCTCCGCACGCACCACTCTACGGACTTTAAATAAGACGTAGCGTCGAGGTCCGCCTCCGCACGCGCGAGTCTACGGACTTTAAATAAGATGTAGCATCGAGGTCCACCTCCGCACGTGCGAGTCTACGGACTATAAATTAAGACGTAGCGTCGAGGTACGCCTCCGCAAGCACCAGTCTACGGACTTTAAATAAGACGTAGCGTCGAGGTCCGCCTCCGCACGCGCGATTCTACGGACTTTAAATAAGACGTAGCATCGAGGTCCACCTCCGCACGCGCGAGTCTACGGACTATAAAGTAAGACGTAGCGTCGAGATACGCCTCCGCACGCACCAGTCTACGGACTTTAAATAAGACGTAGCGTTGAGGTCCGCCTCCGCACGCACGAGTCTACGGACTATAAATTAAGATGTAGCGTCGAGGTACGCCTCCGCACGCACCAGTCTACGGACTTTAAATAAGACGCAACGGGGGACGCCTCCGCGCGCACTCTACGGAGTATAAATAAGATGTAGCGTCGAGGTACGCCTCGGCACGGACCAGTCTACGGACTTTAAATAAGACGTAGCGTCGAGGTCCGCCTCCGCACGCACCAGTCTACGGACTTTAACTAAGACGTAGCGTCGAGGTCCGCCTCCGCACGCACCAGTCTACGGACTTTAAGTAAGACGTAGCGTCGAGGTCCGCCTCCGAACGCGCGAGTCTACGGACTATAAATTAAGACGTAGCGTCGAGGTACACCTCCGCACGCACCAGTCTATGGACTTTAAATAAGACGTAGCATCGAGGTCCGCCTCCGGACGCGCGAGTCTACGGACTATAAATTAAGACGTAGCGTCGAGGTACGCCTCCGCACGCACCAGTCTACGGACTGTAAATAAGACGTAGCGTCGAGGTCCGCCTCCGCACGCGCGAGTCTACGGACTATAAATTAAGACGTAGCGTCGAGGTACGCCTCCGCACGCACCAGTCTACGGACTCTAAATAAGACGTAGCGCCGAGGTCTACCTCCGCACGCGCGAGTCTACGGACTATAAATTAAGACGTGGCGTCGAGGTCCGCCTCCGCACGCACCAGTCCGCGGACTATAAATTAAGTCGTAAATTACGACACGGCCGAGACACTAGGGAGTGCCTCGCTTTAGGCGGCGCACCACATGGATATCGCGCCCTCGCGCGCGTTGCACTAGGGAGTGCACATGGATATCGCGACCTCGCGCGCGTTGCACCAGGGAGTGCACCGCAAATTTTTGAAGGTAGGGGAACGGTGGCTCCGCCTCCCTGCCTCCGCGCGCGTAGCGCCTTTGGCCTACGCCGTTCCCCTACCTTCAAAAACAGTGCCCTCGGCCTACGCCGCAAGCGCCCGCTCTCCGCGGGCACTGTTTTTGAAGGTAGGGGAACGGCGGCTCCGCCTCCCTGCCTCCGCGCGTAGTGCCCTTGGCCTACGCTGCAAGCGCCCGCTCTGCGCGGGCACCATTTTTTGAGGTAGGGGAACGGCGGTGACGCCTCCCTACGCGTGCGTAGCGCCCTCGGCCTAAGCCACAAGCGCCCGCTCTCCGCGGGCACTGTTTTTGAAGGTAGGGGAACGGCGGCTTCGCCTCCCTACCTCGGCGTGCGTAGTGCCCTCGGCCTACGCTGCAAGCACCCGCTCTCCGCGGGCACTATTTTTGAAGGTAGGGGAACGGCGGCGACGCCTCCCTACCTCAGCGTGCGTAGCGGCCTCGGCCTACGCCGCAAGCGCCCGCTCTCCGCGGGCACCGTTTTTCGAGGTAGGGGAACGGCGGCGACGCCTCCCTACGCGTGCGTAGCGCCCTCGGCCTAAGCCGCAAGCACCTGCTCTTTGCGGGCACTGTTTTTGAAGGTATGGGAACGGCGGTCGTCCGCCTCGTAGGCATCGCCTCGGCGGGACGGCACGACCACGGCGCTCGACGACACGTCTTCGGCGCTCGACTTCGCCGTCCGCCTCGTAGGCATCGCCTCGGCGGGACGGCACGCCGACTTAGCCGTCCGCCTCGTAGGCATCGCCTCGGCGGGACGACACGTCGTCGGCGCTCGATTTCACTGTCCGCCTCGTAGGCATCGCCTCGGCGGGACGACCCGACCTCGGCGCTCGACGACGCATCTTCGGCGCTCGACTTCGCCGTCCGCCTCGTACGCATTGCCTCGGCGGGACGGTGCGTCCTCGACGCTCGACGACACGTCTTCAGCGCTCGACTTCGCCGTCCGCCTCGGAGGCATCGCCTCGACGGGACGGCATGTCCTCAGCGCTCGACGACACGTCCTCGGCACTCGGTTTCGCCGTCCGCCTCATAGACATCGCCTCGGCGGGACGACACGACCTCGGCACTCGACGACACGTCTTCGGCGCTCGACGACGCATCTTCGGCGCTCGACTTCGCCGTCCGCCTCGTAGGCATTGCCTCGGCGGGACGGCGCGTCTTCGGCGCTCGACGACACGTCTTCGACGCTCGACGACACGTCTTCGGCGCTTCGGCTACGTCGTCCGCGTCGTAGGCATCGCCTCGGCGGGACGGCACGTCCTCGGCACCCGACTCCGCCGTCCGCCTCGTAGGCATCGCCTCGGCGGGACGGCACGTCATCTTCGGCACTCGACGACACGTCTTCGGCGCTCGACTCCGCCGTCCGCCTCGTAGGCATCGCCTCGGCGGGACGGCACATCTTCGGCACTCGACTCCGGCGCTCGACGACACGTCTTCGGCGCTTGACTCCGCCATCCGCCTCGTAGGCATCGCCTCGGCGCGACGGCACGTCTTCGGTGCTCGACAACACGTCTTCGGCGCTCGACTCCGTCGTCCGCCTCGTAAGCATCGCTTCGGCAAGACGGCACGTCTTCGGCGCTCGACGACACGTCTTCGGCGCTCGACTCCGCCTTCCGCCCCGTAGGCATCGCCTCGGCGGGACGGCACGTCTTCGGTGCTCGACGACATGTCTTCGGCACCCGACTCCACCATTCGCCTGTAGGCATCACCTCGCCGGGACGACACGGCTTCGGCGCTCAACGACGTCCTCGGCGCTTCACTGCTTTCTTCATAGGCATTGCCTCTAGGGTCTGCGAGCTACCAGTTGCATCGGCACCCTCGCTCTTGCTGTCAGGGAACAGGGGCTGGGGTGGTTGATCGCATCAGCTCGCCCATCGGGACCTCAGCGCTTGCTGTCGAGAGAGTACTGTTGTAGGGGTGGCCCAACCCCCCGTGACTGGGCCGTGCAACTAGTCCAACATGTAATAGGCCCAATAATGTAGAGGAATATACAAGTGTAAATATACCAATGTACACTCATCCTTTGTAAATACTAAGGGGTAGAATGGGGATTTCCCATTCTACCCCACTCATATATATAAACCCCCAGGAGGGGCAAAGGGAGACATCCTCTCATTCTCACCAGCTCCCCACAGATCTAGCTATCCTCTTCTCCTTCTACTAGTCCCCCTCATTCCTGTTTGGTCTGTAAAAGAAGGTCTAAGTTGATGCCTAGAGCTGATGGTCCTTTCAAAGTGTTGGAAAAGATTAATGACAATGCATATAAACTTGAGTTGTCTGCAGATTTTGGGGTTAGTCCCACCTTTAACATTGCAGATTTGAAGCCATACTTGGGAGAAGAAGATGAGCTTGAGTCACGGACGACTCAAATGCAAGAAGGGGAGGATGATGTGGACATCCTTTCCATGCATCCAACCATGCCGACTCCACATCAAACAAAAACTATGATACAATGACCAATGACTAGAGCGCGAGCACGTCAACCTAACCATCAGGTGAATGTGTTCCTAAGTTTGCATACAAATGTTTCAAAGAATGGAATACTACTTAATTCTTGTGATGATTTAATTGTCCTTAGGAACCACGGGGAAGAACCACGTGAGCTCAAGTATAGAAGTGGAACCGTCAAGCGCAAACCAAATCCTGTTCGCGAGTTCGACTCGGATTCGGCCTTCCCAAGAGCGTCTACTTCAAATGGACATAACTTTTGATCCAGAAGGTTGCTCAGGGCCCGGGAGTACTCGTTGGAAAGCTCTTGAAGTATACTTTCAGATGGATCTGGTCTCACCTCCAAATTCCATTTGAGGCGGTCAGAAACTGCAAAATAAGTCACATCACTTTTCCAGTTCGAGTCTAAGCGGGCTTGGGCCTTGTAATCGAGTCCTGTTCGGCTTCCATGTGTTTTGGCCGACCCTCCACCTTCCGTGTCCCTTAAATAGGCAGCCGCACCCTCTTCTAGGGTTTGGGTTTTAATAGACTAAGTTAGCTTTTGCTACTTCGCCTTGTGCTCGCGTGTGTCGACTAGACCGCCCGAATACTTGTCTTCGGAACCCCACCGTCTTTCTGCTTCAGATTGAATCCTACATCGTTTATTTGCAATTGAGTTGCTGTTCATCTTGTTCTTGCCTGTTCTTCGATTGCTTGCAGGAACAATTACCCTCGTGGTTTGGTTGATTGTGCGCCGACAAGGTCACGAACCACCTCTGCAGTGGTGTATCGATCGCTAAGGCGCAACGTCCTTGGATGGTTGTAGTCGGTCGTCAATGTCATCCCCTTCCCCAATCGAATCTACCACTCTCATTGAAAGATCAGGACCGCTAGTGCTATCAACACTTTAATGAGCTAGGGCGCTTAGGAAGTACATTCGGGGTGCTTGTCCCTCAGTTTCATTTTGCGATTCGATTTCGTAGGCATGGGTCGCATGATGCCATCGGCACATGTCAAGGAAAGTTTCGCACTGACTCGAACTTATTCGAAAAGCATGCCGACAGGTCCAAGGTGCATATGATGTACATTCAGGGTGTTGGCACTCAGTTCCATATTGTGCATTGACTTCGTACGCTTGGATTGCAATCGAAACCCGTAATGAAGAAAAGTATCGCACTGACTCGGACGGATCTTGGGCGCATATAAAGTCCATTCGAGGTGTTTGGCACTAAGTTTCATTTCGTGCGGCGATTACTTATGCATTGATGTATAGTACGCATTGGAACCCATTTTGGAGGAAAGTTTCACGCTGACTTGGACGGATTCAAACAGCATGCCGAAATGAGCTAGTCACATGTGAAGTCCATTTTTGTTGTTTGGCACTCAGTTTCATTCCGTGACTTGATTTCTTACGCATTGATCTCATGATGTCTCGATCACGTCGTGGAGGAAAGATCCACACTAACAAGGACGGATACAGTGTGTGTGCCAAAGTGAGCATGGCTGCATATGAAGTCCATTCGATGCGTTTGGAACTAAGTTTCAATTTGTGCCTCGATTTCGAATGCTATGTGTCGTACCCGTTCCAACCCATTGTGGATGAAAGTTTCTTACCGACTCGGATGAATTCCAAACGCATTCTAAAATGAGGAGGGCACACACTAAGTCAATTCAGGTTGTTTGGCACTCATTTTCATTACATGTCTCGGTTTCATATGCAAGGATATTATGATTCCTTTGGAACCCGTCATTGTGCAAAGTTTCACATCGACTCGAACGAATCCAAAATTCGTGCTGAAGTGAGGTAGGACGCATACCAGAGACATCCAGGGCGTTGGCACTCAGTTTCATTTTGTGCCTCAATTTCATACGAATAGATGTTTGGATGCCGTTAGAACATGTCCTCGAGCAAAGTACCACACTGACTCCAACGGAATCAAAAAACGTACCGAAATGTGCTTGGCGCATATGAAGTCCATTCGACGTGTTTGGCTCTCGGTTTTTTTCATGCATCAATTTCACACACATGGATCTTATGCTGCCACCAGATCTCAACGTGATTCAAAGTTTCACACCGTTTCAGACGGATTCAATATGCAGACCAAAATGAGTTAGGGCAAGTGCATTTGCCCTATTGTAACTCAGTTTCGTTTCGTGCCTCCATTTCAACCGCACGGACCTTATGATGCCTTTGAAACCTGTCGTGGAGGAAACTTACACATCAACTTAGACAGATTCGAAATGCATAGCAAAATGTGCCACGGTGAATATAAAGTCCTTCTGTAGTGTTGGCACTAAGTTTCATTTCATGCATCGATTTCTCACGCATAGATCTTATGATGTCGTTGATTTCACACCAACATGGATGGATTGAAATGCACGCTGAAATGCGCTAGAGCACATTGTAGTCAATTCAGGTTGTTTTCTATAGCGTTTCGTTTCGTGCGTCGATTTCTTACTCATGGATGTACAGTATCTATCGAAACACAATATCGGGGAAGCTTTCGCACCAACTCAAATGAATTTCGAATGCACACTTTAATGAGCTAGGGCGCTTAGGAAGTACATTCGGGGTGCTTGGCCCTCAATTTCATTTTGCGATTCGATTTCGTAGGCATGGATCTCGTGATGCCATCGGCACATGTCAAGGAAAGTTTCGCACTGACTCGAACAGATTCGAAAAGCATGCCGATAGGTCCTAGGTGCATATGATGTCCATTCAGGGTGTTGGCACTCAGTTCCATATTGTGCCTTGACTTCGTACGCTTGGATTGCTATCGAAACCCGTAATGAAGAAAAGTTTTGCACTGACTCGGACGGATTCGAAATGCTTGCTGAAATGATCTTGGGCGCATATAAAGTCCATTCGAGGTGTTTGGCACTAAGTTTCATTTCGTGCGGCAATTTCTTGTGCATTGATGTATAGTACACATTGGAACCCATCTTGGAGGAAAGTTTCACGCTGACTTAGACGGATTCAAACAGCATGCCGAAATGAGCTAGTCACATGTGAAGTCCATTCTTGTTGTTTGGCACTCAGTTTCATTCCGTGACTTGATTTCTTACGCATGGATCTTATGATGTCTGAATCACGTCGTGGAGGAAAGATCCACAGTAACAAGGACGGATACAGTGTGTGCGCCAAAGTGAGCATGGCTGAATATGAAGTCCATTCGATGCATTTGGATCTAAGTTTCAATTCGTGCCTCGATTTCGAATGCACCAATGTGTCGAACCCGTTCCAACCCATTGTGGATGAAAAATTTAGCAACCTCGTACCGTGATCAACCACGCTCTGATACCAAGATGATGCGGATCCACCTAGCAAGCTAGTTGAACCCCGTTGCTTTGGCCCTGATCTTTCACGATACACCTTGTTTGATGCCCTCTCCAAGATGAGCCTTCTCCCACGCACACCGCAGCACGTGAACGAAGGGTAGAGAAACCGAAGTTTCAGCGAGTAGAATCCAACACCACAATTGGATTCAACACACCAAGAGCAATTCCTCGATGGAAATCTCAAGAACACGCCAACAATGGCCACCAAACTATGGTGATTTTCTGGTTTCTATTTCTCAAATCATAACCTAAGTTACAATGGGGCTAAGGCCCTGGGCTTATATTGGTGCACAATGCACGGCCTTGATTATAACTCATGCACTACTTGGCCTAAGAAATACCTAAACTGCTACCTCTGGTTTCTCTCTCAATTTGCGACTTGAACATGAGGATTCCGTGGCTGGAACCTCATCTATTATGTGGGGCTTCAAAATATCTTTCCAACGAGTCCAAGAACGCTCAAATCGGACTCCGTTTGTGAAAGTTATGGACGTTTTAGTATCGGTCTTGCTAGCTGTCCCAATCCGAGTCCGAATCGGTTTCAAATCTTTATATGTTTTGTTTTCTTGTTCAAGGGGCTTCCAAATCCGTTTGGAACCTGAAAAAGAGTCCTTCTCAACTTTTAGAAATCCATGGTATGGTCAGATTTTATTCTTACTTGCATTGCAATACTCGAACTCTTTATGTTTGGCAAGTATCGCGCGTCTCTCCGGACAGCTCGTGCAGCATCCAATGAAATTGCCATAACTTTGTGTAGGAAGCTCCAAATCAAGTGCCGTTTGATTCGTTGGAAAATAGACTTCATTAGATTTCCAAATATGTCTCTTGTGCACATTAGAAATTTCAGAATTGGTATTCAAATCTTCTTGAACATTATGCACGGAACTGCAAGCACTAACCAAAGTTGTAGCGCTACTTGGTGCCACATCATATACCCAGGGGTGTAGGCACTAAACAAGAATTTTGAACATGCAAGCTCAGAAACTTTCTTCATAGCATGTGACAATTTCATAGGTAGATCCAGCATGATGTAACACAATGAATTAGCAGGGTAAATTCTAGTCAAGACTTCTTTATGTGTAATTAATTCGACATGTGCAAAATTATGAGAATTTAGATCAGCACATGGTTCGTTCAAGTGAACACAAGGAATATTAAAACATTGCACTATAGCAGGTATATACTCACAGGGTTGCTCTATGTATTGTTGTAGCACCAAATCAGTACCTTTGTCATTATCGTCCTCATCACATACTGTAGGTACCTCAAACTTCTCTAATGTCATAAAATGCACCAGATCATCCTTCACCTCTTCAAGTATCTCGGTGGTATATGTAGATGGAGTAGTTACCAAAAACAATATCAGCATTTTCAGTTACCTCAGGTTGCACCTCGCTTGTGACCATGGGTGCTGGAGGTACAAAACGATGTTGCAATTTCTTTTTCATCTCCTCCCATGCGTATATATAGTGGAACTCGAGATTTGACCACCAATGTTGAACATCACCAATCAGCGCCATCCTTGCCATGCTCATCTTCTCATAAGGATCAAGATCTTGTCTTTCAAAGTAGCTATCCATCATAGTAACCCACAAGAAGTAGTCCGACGACGTACTCTCAGTGGTGAGTGGCAAGATATATACCGGTAATTGTTTCCCTTCAAGTTCAAATCTGCCCGCGATGACATCATAATCTACCAATTTTCTCAAGCTTGTCATTGTTAGTAGAAAACAAGGAAACAAATCACAAGTAAATGTTCCTATCAACTACTAGGATATGGAGGCTCAAATCAAGTCACACATCTCTCAAGCTCGTACCAAATTCTTACAAGTTCTTACGAAAGCAAACAGGTGGTGCAAGCGGTGGCTGGTTCGTGATAAATCTAACTCAAGTGATGAGTAAAGCGATTGCAAGGTACAGCGAGACCTGTTCGGTTAGTAGAAAAGTGGAGCTTAGATAGGCTATGTATTTTGTAGCAAACGAAAACAATCAATTAATTTCAGAAATTGCACAGAATTGAATTATAGTTCGTATCTAGCACTTAGCCTATGTTGCTGATCAACCAAAGATGGAAGAAGGCTAAAATAAGTGTATGAAAATGTATGCAAGTGGTAAATACAAGATAATTCAATCGAATGCAATCTGGAATTGAAGAACACAAGGATTGATCCAAAACTTGAAAACTGAAGATTTCTGTCCACTGGACAGCACGTCGGTATTTCGGCCGTAACTTTTTGTCAGTTACCTTTTTTAATGATTCTTTTTTTCTCCGTTTTTTGACGGATTTTTCTACAACTTTTGTTTTGGGGCCAAGTTCTAGAAACCGACCGAAAAATTCGCACAAAATTCACAAGTGCCGACTGTTGCAGATTCAATTCAGACATTTGGGTCAAATTTCACCGCATATATCTCTTAACTGTCTTGCTGGAATGACGTGAAATTTTACAGATAGATGTACAATGAAGTTTTGAATCTAATGGAGGTGGTTTCACTCAAAAATAAGATCGGAATCAAAAGTTATGGTGTTTTTGGTGGCGGCTGCAGAGGAAGGAAAAATCAGCTGAATGGAATTAGGGTTTGGGTTGGGGATTTTTTTTGTTTGGATTTTTTATGGAATCAAGGATATGACCAGCAACTAGACAAAGCTAAAACGGACACAAATTCAATTTAGCAAACCAAAACTAACAGATTGAAAGGCACAACGGGGTTTGGACAGCGGAAATTAACTCTTTTTGTGGGGCAATTTTTCTGGACTATGGGAAATAAAAATAAATCTACTAACCAGGGATACAAAGAATTCCTACCGGTCAACTGAAGCTCTAATACTAACTGATGAGGCGATGGGGTCCCGATCTTCCGATAGGATGATAACTTCGATTTTGGCGGAGGTGACTCTTGCGGCCCGACTACAACCGTACGACGTCGCTTGCGCCTTAGCAATCACTGAACCACACTCCAAGTCGTTATCAACCGTGCCAAGAACGCGGTTGACCTAACCACGAAGGTCTATTCCTGCATGCAACCGAAGAACACGCAAGAACAAGATAACAAGCAATCTGAAATTGCAAATATTTATATTAAGCTCAAAAGGTGGGATTCCGCAGAAGGTTCTTTACGGTTGGTCTAGCCGACACAAGCGAAGAACAAAAGTTTTCACCATGGAAAAACTAATCAAACAAAATCGAAGAAAACGTACAGCCTCCTTAAATAGGGGTGGAAAAGCTGCACAAAACTAAGTAAAAAGGGGTGGTACTATTTATAGTACTGTTCATATGAATAGTGACCTATGAACAGTATGGGACTAGGTGGGGGAGCACCTCCCCTTTGGGCCTAAGCATTACAAGGCCCAATTTGACCCAAACAGGTGATGTTGCATTTTCTTTGAGTGATTGCGGTAAGTGCATAAGGAATTTGGAGATGAGGCCAGATCCATTGGAAAAAGGACAAGAAAAGCTTTCTATCGAGTACTCGTGGACGTCAAACGGACTCCGTATGTGAAAGTTATGCACATTTGAAGTTGGGCCGTTGTGCTGAATCCGAACAGATCTGGAGGCCGAATTGGATTCCAAAACGTGTCCAAGTTGAACTCTTGCTTGAATTGGTGCAAGCATGATGTGGTGCTACAAAAATATATATTTTCATCATTAGGTAGCATCATATTCTTATTTAAAATATGTTGAAACTGAAGAAACGAATTCACCTTTAGTTCAATCTTGATATTGGGCGCTAGGGTCATATGTGTTGGTGGCGTGGTCACATCATCCTCCCCTTCTTGATAGAAAACCGTCCTCGGTTTTAGCATGTGTGTAGTTTCACGTATTGCATGATATTCATCATAAATCTCGGTACATAATAACAAACGCAACAAACTCTCATTATGTAATATCATAAGTTCTTTATCAAACAAAGTAAAACCTCTTTGAAACGAGCTCACCTTATAATTTAAGCGATGCATAGGAGCTCTTGTAATTGGAACAACAAGCACAACAAATATGGTTGTATCCATAGGGGTCATGTCCTCATCAAGCTAGGGCGCTTAGGAAGTACATTCGGGGTGCTTGGCTCTCAGTTTCATTTTGCGATTCGATTTCGTAGGCATGGATCGCATGATGCCATCGGTACATGTCAGGGAAAGTTTCGCACTGACTCGAACGGATTCGAAAAGCATGCCGACAGGTCCTAGGTGCATATGATGTCCATTCGTGGTGTTGGCACTCAGTTCCATATTGTGCCTTGACTTCGTACGCTTGGATTGCTATCGAAACCCGTAATGAAGAAAAGTTTCGCACTGACTCGGACGGATTCGAAATGCATGCTGAAATGATCTTGGGTGCATATAAAGGCCATTCGAGGTGTTTGGCACTAAGTTTCATTTCGTGCGGCGATTTCTTATGCATTGATGTACAGTACGCATTGGAAACCATCGTGGATGAAAGTTTCTTACCGACTCGGATGAATTCCAAATGCATTCTAAAATGAGGAAGGGCACACACTAAGTCCATTCAGGTTGCTTGGCACTCATTTTCATTCCATGCTCGGTTTCATATGCAAGGATATTGTGATTCCTTTGGAACCCGTCGTTGCGCAGAGTTTCACATCGACTCGAACGAATCCAAAATTCATGCTGAAGTGAGGTAGGACGCATACCAGAGACATCCAGAGCGTTGGCACTCAGTTTCATTTTGTGCCTCGATTTCGTACGAATAGATGTTCAGATGCCGTTAGAACACGCCGTCGAGCAAAGTATCACACCGACTCCAACGGAATCAAAAAACATACCGAAATGTGCTTGGCGCACATGAAGTCCATTCGACGCGTTTGGCTCTCGGTTTTTTCATGCATCAATTTCACACACATGGATCTTGTGCTGCCACCAGATCTCAACGTGATTCAAAGTTCCACACCGTTTTAGACGGATTCAACATGCAGGCCAAAATGAGTTAGGGCAAGTCCATTTGCCCTGTTGGAACTCAGTTTCATTTCGTGCCTCCATTTCATGCGCACGGACCTTATGGTGCATTTGAAACTTGTCGTGGAGGAAACTTACACATCAACTTAGACGGATTCAAAATGCATACCAAAATATGCCACGGTGAATATAAAGTCCATCTGTAGTGTTGGCACTAAGTTTCATTTCATGCATCGATTTCTCACGCATAGATCTTATGATGTCGTCAATTTCGCACCAGCTCGGATGGATTGAAATGCACGCTGAAATGCGCTAGAGCACATTGTAGTCAATTCAGGTTGTTTCCTATTGCGTTTCGTTTCGTGCGTCGAATTCTTACTCATGGATGTACAGTATCTATCGAAACACAATATCGGGGAAGCTTTCGCACCAACTCAAATGAATTTGGAATGCATACTTTAATGAGCTAGGGCGCTTACGAGGTACATTAGGGGTGCCTGGTTCTCAGTTTCATTTTGCGATTCGATTTCGTAGGCATGGATCGCATGATGCCATCGGCACATGTCAGGGAAAGTTTCGCACTGACTCGAACGGATTCGAAAAGCATGCCGACAGGTCCTAGGTGCATATGATGTCCATTCAGGGTGTTGGCACTCAGTTCCATATTGTGCCTTGACTTCGTACGCTTGGATTGCTATCGAAGCCCGTAATGAAGAAAAGTTTCGCACTGACTCGGGCGGATCCGAAATGAATGCTGAAATGATCTTGGGCGCATATAAAGTCCATTCGAGGTGTTTGGCACTAAGTTTCATTTCGTGCGGCGATTTCTTATGCATTATATATAGTACGCATTGGAACCCATCTTGGAGGAAGGTTTCACGCTGACTTAGACGGATTCAAATAGCATGCCAAAATGAGCTAGTCACATGTGAAGTCCATTCTTGTTGTTTGGCACTCAGTTTCATTCCGTGACTTGATTTCTTACGCATGGATCTTATGATGTCTCGATCACGTCGTGGAGGAAAGATCCACACTAACAAGGACGGATACAGTGTGTGTGCCAAAGTGAGCATGGCTGCATATGAAGTCCATTCGATGCAGTTGGAACTAAGTTTCAATTTGTGCCTCGATTTCAAATGCACCAATGTGTCGTACCCGTTCCAACCCATCGTGGATGAAAGTTTCTTGCCGACTCGGATGAATTCCAAATGCATTCTAAAATGAGGAAGGGCACACACTAAGTCCATTCAGGTTGCTTGGCACTCATTTTCATTCCATGCCTCGGTTTCATACACAAGGATATTATGATTCCTTTGGAACCCGTCGTTGCGCAGAGTTTCACATCGACTCGAACGAATCCAAATTTCATGCTGAAGTGAGGTAGGATGCATACCAGAGACATCCAGGGCGTTGGCACTCAGTTTCATTTTGTGCCTCGATTTCGTACGAATAGATGTTCGGATGCCGTTAGAACACGCCGTCGAGCAAAGTATCACACCGACTCCAACGGAATCAAAAAATATACCGAAATGTGCTTGGCGCACATGAAGTCCATTCGACGTGTTTGGCTCTCGGTTTTTTTCATGCATCAATTTCACACACATGGATCTTATGCTGCCACCAGATCTCAACGTGATTCAAAGTTCCACACCATTTCAGATGGATTCAATATGCAGGCCAAAATGAGTTAGGGCAAGTCCATTTGCCCTGTTGGAACTCAGTTTCGTTTCGTGCCTCCATTTCATGCGCACGGACCTTATGATGCCTTTGAAACCTGTCGTGGAGGAAACTTACACATCAACTTAGACGGATTCGAAATGCATACCAAAATGTGCCACGGTGAATATAAAGTCCATCTGTAGTGTTGGCACTAAGATTCATTTCATGCATCGGTTTCTCACGCATAGATCTTATGATGTCGTCGATTTCACACAAGCTTGAATGGATTGAAATGCACGCTGAAATGCGCCAGAGCACATTGTAGTCAATTCAGGTTGTTTGCTATTGTAGTCTGTTGTGGTTACAGACCAAACAGAGGAAGAGAGTATGGTAGTGGAGAGTTGAGTAAATGAATGGCTTTGGAGCCTTCCTCCCGTGGCCTATGCCACATATATCTTCATATGGGGAGTGTTTGTACAGTTATACCCTTACACATGAGTATTCCCCTCGGGGGCTCTTATGTCATTACACATGTCCTGTTTCGGACCTACCAGGCCTACTGGGCTTAGGTGGGGGCCACCCCTACAACAGGAGCCTCTCATGGTGAAGGGCTTCACGGGCCGAAGCCATGCCGCTGGTTCCTTTGGCCCCCTCCGTCCCATCGGCCTGTGATGCTTTGATGACTTGGGTAGTTCGCACGTCCACCTGTGCTTGTGCGAGGGCTGTCTTCGGGTCCCGAAACTCACGCGGCCTCGAGGCCGCCGGCGCCGGGAAGTCTGAAGGCTTCGACGGGGCCGAGGTCGTGCTTGTGCGAGGACCGTCGCCCGCACCCAGGGCGGGCGCGGCTTCGAGGCCGAAGACACTGAGTAGGCCGAGGGCTTCGACCGGGCCGGGGTTCGGGCATGCCCTACCCCGCGCTCCAGATATTTACGGGCGAATCCGACTTGGTCGGCTGCCCTTGGTGGCCGAGACTCGGGAAATGCGTCGCGCGATGTGGCGCCAGCGCGGGAAGATGGTTGCTTGGTCTGGGAGTGCGCTTTAATGACACCTGGAATCGCACCGGCCTTTGTCAGGGGTAGGCTGGCACGGCTGCCCCGCCTGCCCCGCACTGGATGTGGGCATGTGGTCGGCTGTAATTGGAGCGTCGTGGGGTGCCAGCGTTCCCACGACCACGACCGTTCGCCTCTTCCCCAGGAAAAGTGGCCACGCGGCGGAAGTGTATGGGTGCATTGGGCGCTGAGCAACCACCTACCGCCGCCTGCCGCGGTTCCAGTGGTTGCACTGCGCGATCGTGGGTAGCCGAACCGCTGTCATTCTGTCGCTCGATCTTCTGCCTGTAGGGGAGACGAGGGGCTTTATAATCCGCTCCTGTGGGCATGCAGTCGTTCCCCTTGGCTGCTTGATCGCTTGTGCGTTCCTTGCTATTCCTTTTGCACCTCCTGCTGCTAACCTTGCCTTTGCGCCTGCCCGCCGCCGTGAGAGAGATGGCTGCGCGCGACGACCTTCCAGTTAGCACGGGTGCCGCCCTTGGTGACCCTGCTCGTCGCCTTAGCGAGAGCGCCTCGTCTAGCCAGCGCTGCCTGACGCCACCACCGGCGGAGTACCGCCTGGTTCCGCGCGACAGGAAGCATACTCCCCAGCACTGGGATGCCGTGAAAAGGTCCAAAGGTCACTGCTCCCGTGTGCTGGGGCGGAGCCGCGTCACGGAGGAGACCCTCCGGACCCTTCTGCAGGAGAAGAAGCTAGAGGAGCGTGCCGGGGCTCGCCTACCCGGGCATGACGAAGCGGAGCCGAATCCGGGGGAGTCGGAAGCGATCGTCTTCGTGGCATTCTTTGACGCTGGGCTCCGGATCCCCGCGACACACCTTGTTCGTGAAGTGCTGCGAGCCTATGGGTTTGAGCTGGCGCAGCTAACTCCGACCGCGATCGTACGGTTGGCCATCTTCACATGGGCGATGTGGACGGAGGGTACCCGCCCCCGCACCAAGCTCTGCACGACGCGCGGTGCCACCCGAGGAGAGTAGAAGGGGGGCTTACTCGAACTTCGGCGGCGTGGACTTCGTGCTGAGGCCGAAGTGCTCGCACCTGTTTCCCGCGTTGGCTATGCGGGAAAAGTGGGAGACCGGCTGGACATGGCGGTGGTTCTACTACACCGTGACGAGCACGAGCGGCCTCCGGAGCCGTGGAGAGCCGATATCATTCGACCGCTGTCCGAACGTGACGCCTCGTCCTAGCGACGAGCAGCAGGCACGGAGACTTGCTGGGGTCGCACTCCGGTTCAACATGCGTGACCTCGCGGAGGAGTTCACCATGTACGGGATATCCCCGCTTGCTTGCAACTGGAAATATGAGCGGCGAGGGCCCGATCGGAAGGACGGCATCCACCCGGGGGTGTCTTCGCTTCATAGGCCCTCCGCGCAATGTAAGTGTCCCTGCGATATGCCAAGTACCACGCGGGTGGTTGCAAAACCCCTAGGTATGATCCTCCGCTTGTGCCTGCAGTACGCCGGTTAGAAGATGCGGAATGCGCCGTAGCTGTGATACTTGGGCCGTACACGGCGGAGGAGCACAAGGCCCGCGAGTCCGCGACTTTCTTGGCGAAGCAGGGGCGGATTAATCGGGTGTGCGAGGCCTTGGAAATCCCCGTGCCGGAGCGCCCAGTGCCTGCGGGATCACCGAGCGATGCGACGGTGGCGGCGCCACCTTCTCGGAGCGGGGTCCAGTCGGTGGTTATTGCCCTTAGTTCGCCGGCCGTGCTGCCGGTCGAGGACGTGAGGATTGGGGGCAAGACAGGCGCTGGGCTCAGACCGACCGGTTCGGGGGGGCGCGTAACACCCGACGAGGCCGTGTAGGTGGCCAGGCGATGAGCATGCGCCCCGCCGTTCTCAAAGATGACGGCTCGTCGCCTCCCACGGTAGTCGCCGCGCTGTCGCTAACGGCGGCTTCCGCGGCTGCCGAGGTAGCCACGGGGGCTTCACCTACGACTCCGAAGGCAAAACGGCCTCGGGTGCAATCGCCGCCATCTTCCCGGGGCCGATTCAGTGTGGCGGGTCCGGTGACTGCGGCCCTGACGGCTAGCGGGGATGCTTCTGAAGCCGGGAGGGTTGTCGTGCCGCAGGCCAGCAGGGCGCTCCTAACCCAGGTGGAGGTCGCGGTAGAGGTGACCGGAGGTAGGCGTAGTTCATTTTCATCGCGCGACTTTGCGAAACTCTCGCCGATTTGCTCGCTTATCCCATCGACGCCAGGCGAGACAGGGTCTCCCAAACGAGGGCAAGAATCGAGCAATGGGGGGCCTCGCGATGTCGCCGGCCTGACCGAGCCGGGGCCTGTGTGCGCCCCAACTGCTTCGGAAGGCACTAGGCCGGGGGCTCTAGGGCCTGACGTCTCCGACTTCGTACCTCGGTGGGAGGGGCTTTGCGCCTGGAACGAGGTGGCAGAGTATGTTGGCACCCGCCTAGATCGACAGGCGCTGCATTCCTGCTGGGGTGACCTCTTGGCGCTCGCGTTGGGGGCCTCCGAGATGAGGGTAATGGTCTCCGTTCTCGCAGGATACCCCCTGCTTATCTGATAGGTAACCCTTGCTATTCGTCATGTAGACGCTTGCCATCAGCAAAGCCCTTGAAGAGGCTCGCGCTCGCGAGCGGAGGGTACTGGAGGACCAGCTGCGCGTGGCGGACGACACCAACACCACCAAGGACGAGGTCATTCGAGTGCTGATGGCGGAGCGGGACGAGGCTGTTGCCGACGCACAGTTGGTGGGCGAGAACACGAAGAACGCGGCAGTAGCCGCACACCTCGCGATAGAGGAGGTCCAGCGTACCGCGACGGAGGAGCGGACCGCCCTTCTTAAGCGAATCTCCACGCTGGAGGCAGAGAACGAACAGCTTGCCGCCTCCGCTGCGGAGAAAACACTATCTTGGGATAACGCGTGCTCTTCCGCGTGGAATGCGATGGAGTCCTTGGAGCGGGCCCTCCGGGGCTTTTTGTGCACGTGGAAGACGCCACCCATGGCTGCCAAGACCTGATGGAGACGCTTGAGCGAATCGAAGAGGGCTCAAGTGTTGCCCTTCCTGGCACCAAGGCTTTCGGCACGCATTGCGGCTATATGAGTGTTGGGCTTGCCCTCGCTCTGCTGCACGCTGGTGGGTGCGAGCATGTCGATGAGCTGGCGAACCCTCAGCTCGACCTGCCGACCGAGCCCGGGGTGGTTCTGGTGCCGTTCGTGCCATCGAGCCCGTGACCCAAAACTTTCATGACCGGATTTGGAATTATGTCGGGGAGGGGGCCGCCACGGTTGCTTTGCGGCAGACGCTGCGGAACGAGGGGACGTGCTTCGCTGGCTCGAAAAGGTCCCTCAGCGCAGCGCAGGCGACGCGTGCAACACGGGCGCTCGTCGCGGCGAAGATGGCGCGGACTCATAGGGACAGCGAGGTGTTGGCGCATTCCATGCCACGCGTGTGTTTGCTTCTGTAATGTAACTATCTTGTTGGGGCCAAACAACGATCTTCCCATGCCCTTGTTGTTATGTAATATGCTGCGAGCTAGTGGGTGGCAGCGGAGTTGGCGTCTAGTCCAAGTAAACACGCGAGCGCTCTGTCCCCTACCCCTCGAAGGGGTGGCAGCGGAGCTGGCGCCTAGTCGAAGTAGATGCGCGAGCGCTCCGTCCCCTACCGCTCGAAGGGGTGGCAGCGGAGCTGGCGCCTAGTCGAAGTAGACGCGCGAGCGCTCCATCCCCTACCCCTCGAAGGGGTGGCAGCGGAGCTGGCGCCTAGTCGAAGTAGACGCCCGAGCGCTCCGTCCCCTACGCCTCGAAGGGGTGGCAGCGGAGCTGGTGCCAGTCGAAGTAGACGGGCGAGCGCTCCGTCCCCTACCCCTCGAAGGGGTGGCGGCGGAGCTGGCGCCCAGTCGAAGTAGACGCGCGAGCGCTCCGTCCCCTACCCCTCGAAGGGGTGGCGGCGGAGCTGGCGCCCAGTCGAAGTAGACGCGCGAGCGCTCCGTCCCCTACCGCTCGAAGGGGTGGCCGCGGAGCTGGCGCCCAGTCGAAGTAGACGCGCGAGCGCTCCGTCCCCTACCCCTCGAAGGGGTGGCGGCGAGCTGGCGCCCACTCGAAGTAGACGCGCGAGCGCTCCGTCCCCTACCCCTCGAAGGGGTGGCCGCGGAGCTGGCGCCCAGTCGAAGTAGACGCGCGAGCGCTCCGTCCCCTACCCCTTGAAGGGGTTGCAGCGGAGCTGGCGCCCAGTCGAAGTAGACGCGCGAGCGCTCCGTCCCCTACCCCTCGAAGGGGTGGCAGCGGAGCTGGCGCCTAGTCGAAGTAGACGATGACCACGCCCCTTGTTTTGTGTGTTTCAGGGGGGTGAGCGCCTACGCGTGCTTGGGAGTATCCAAGTCGCGGTTGCACACTGCAAGGCGTGCGGAGATAGCGCCCACGTTGGCGGAGGGTACGTGGGATCGACATCCACGTCTTGTTTATACTCCATAGAGTGCGCAGGGATAGCATCTGCGTCTTCTTTATACTCCGGAGGAGTGCGTGGGATAGCATCTGCGTCTTCTTTATACTCCAGAGTAGTGCGTGGGATATACATCCACGTCTTATTTATACTCCGAAGAGTACGCACTGGGGCAACGCCCATGCGTGCGCAGGGTTCGCATCTTCTTTATACTCCGGAGGAGTGCGTGGGATAGCATCCGCGTCTTCTTTATACTCCGGAGGAGTGCGTGGGATATACATCCACGTCTTATTTATACTCCAAAGAGTACGCACTGGGGCAACGCCCATGCGTGCGCGGGGTTTGCGTCTTGTTTATACTCCGTAGAGTGCGCAGGGATAGCATCCACGTCTTCTTTATACTCCGGAGGAGTGCGTGGGATATACATCCATGTCTTATTTATACTCCGAAGAGTACGCACTGGGGCAACGCCCATGCGTGCGCGGGGTTCGCGTCTTGTTTATACTCCGTAGAGTGCACAGGGATAGCATCCGCGTCTTCTTTATACTCCGGAGGAGTGCGTGGGATATACATCCACGTCTTATTTATACTCCGAAGAGTACGCACTGGGGCAACGCCCATGCGTGCGCAGGGTTCGCGTCTTGTTTATACTCTGTAGAGTGCGCAGGGATAGCATCCGCGTCTTCTTTATACTCCGGAGGAGTGCGTGCGGAGGCGGACCTCGCGCTACGTCTTATTTAGAGTCCGTAGATTGCGCGCGGAGGCGAACCTCCGCACGTTGCGGGCGGTGAAATTGCGTGCGGAGGCGGACCTCGACGCTACGTCTTATTTATACTCCGTGGAGTGCGTGCGGAGGCGGACCTCGCGCTACGTCTTATTTAGAGTCCGTAGACTGCGTGCGGAGGCGAACCTCCGGGCGTTGCGGGCGGTGAAATTGCTTGCGGAGGCGGACCTCGACGCTACATCTTATTTATACTCCGTGGAGTGCGTGCGGAGGCGGACCTCGCGCTACATCTTATTTAGAGTCCGTAGACTGCGCGCGGGGGCGTCCCCCCACGCGTCTTTATGCATGCTCATGCATAGTGCACAGGAAGGTGACCCTTCGCACGTTTTTAGTACGAAAATGGGAGAATTTGCATGAATGATGCACTTTATTAAATTCTCGTTTGCGCAGGTGAGTGGTTACAATGGTTAAGGAACTAACCGTTAGCCGCTTTCGTCCGCCGAAGCCGGGGAAGGCCCTTGGCCTTGTGGGCTTGACTCAAAAGTAATACCGCCGTAGCCTATCCGCATTCCATGTGTGGCTCAGCGTGTGCCCTTCCAAGGTGGCTAAGCGATACGCTCCCTTCTGCAGGGCCTCCGCGACGATGTACGGGCCTTCCCATTTGGACTCGAGCTTGCCTACCGTTTCCGCGTGGAGTGCCATCTTGAGGACAAGGTCGCCCGGTCTGAATTCGCGTGGGTACAGCGAACGATTGCGACCGCGCACCATCTGTCGCGTGTATTTTATGACGTGCTGTGTTGCGCTGGCCCGGTCTCCGTCAAGGAGATCCACGGACAATTGGCGCTCCTCGTCTGGTGCTTGGATGAGGACCCGTCACGAGCCCGCCTTTATTTCTTCGGGTGTGACCGCCTCGTCGCCGAAGAGGAGTTTGAAGGGCGTGAACCCCGTTGGGCGTGTGACCGTTGTGCGAAGGGACCAGAGGACGCTGTGGAGCTCGCCCGGCCACTTCCCTTTTGGTAACCTGACAAGGCGCTTTTTGATTGCGGCAGAGATGGCGCCGTTTGCCTGCTCCACCGCCCCGTTGGACTGTGGGTGGCTGACCGAGGTGAACCGGAGGGTGATGCCCATGTTGCCGTAGAATTCTTTGAATGGGGCTGCATCGAACTGCAGACCATTGTTGATGGTGATCTCCCTGCGCACGCCGAATCGGCGTATGTTGTTTTGCCAGAGGAAGCGCTGCAGAGCTACCGAGGTAATCTTGGCCAGGGCTACCACCTTCGGCCACCTGGAAAAGTACTCCAGGGCAACTGCAATGAAGCGCAGGACCCCTGGGGCCCTGGGAAGTGGTCCCACGACGTCGATGCCCCACCTCGCTAGCGGCCACATCGGGGGTATGGGGTGGAGGCTTGTCGGGGGCCTGTGGATAGCCCTTCCCATCCATTGGCAACCTTGACAACAGCGCACGAGGTCCTGGGCATCCGCGACAGCTGTTGGCCAATAAAAACCCTATCTGAATGCCTTGTCCACCAGAGACCTTGGTTGGTGGTGCGAGCCGCAGAGACCCGCGTGAATTTCCGCGAGGAGGCGTTTGCCTTCTTCGCGCGGGAGGCAACGCAGGAGCGGTGTGCAGACCCCCTTCTTGTAGAGCGCCCCGTCAAGCACCTGGAAGGACCTAGCGCGGTGTTGCAAACGCCGGAGCTCTGAGGAGTCATCCGGTTCCGCAATGCCTTGCAAAAAGGCGAGAAGGGGCTCCCGCCAGTCGCCCTGCTGGGTGATCTGGTGGACGAGGGTCGCATCCCGATTATCTTGTGCTATGGCCACCGCCGGCAGGGTCTCGTAAAACGCCCCTTCGGGAACTGGGAGCTGCTGACTGGCAGCCTTGGCCAGGACGTCAGCTTGCTCGTTGTCCGCTCGAGGGATGGCCTTCACCGTGACACCCAAGAAGTGTCGTTCCTTCGCTCGTATGGCTGCGAGGTACTTGGCTAGCTCCGGGTCCTTGGCTTGATATGACTTGTCCACATGGCCCACCACTAGCCGGGAGTCAGTGTGGATGAGGACTTGCCTTGCTCCCATCGCTTTGAGCTTCCCGAGGCCGAAGAGTAGCGCCTCGTATTCGGTTGTGTTGTTCATAGCCGGAAACGTTAGGCGCGCCGAGTAAAAAAGACGCTGCCCCTCTGGGGTGATGATAACAGCGCCCACCCCTGCGCCCGCAACACCGTACACTCTGTCGGTATTAAGTGTCCACACCGGGTCTTCGAGTTGGAGGGTGGGCTGAGCTGGTGAGGTCCATTCCGCGAGGAAGTCCGCCAGAACTTGGGACTTGATCGCCGTCCGAGAGGCGTATGTTAGGGAGAACGGGGCCAGCTCTGCCGCCCATTTCCCAATTCGCCCCGTGGACTCCTTGTTGTGTAGCATCTCCGCCAGGGGGAACGATGATGGCACCGTTATCGGGTGGGCCAGGAAGTAATGTCAGAGTTTCCTTGATGCCATGACCAGCGCGTAAGCAAGCTTCTCGAGCTCGGTATATCGCGTCTTGGCGCCCTGAAGGGCTTCAGAGATGAAATACACTAGCCGCTGAAGCGCGCCCTCTTCCAGGATGAGAACGGCGCTGACCGCCGTTGCCGAGGCAGCGAGGTAGAGTAGGAGGGGAGCCTCTAGTGCTGGGGCCACCAGAGTGGGGAGGGTTGCGAGGTGCTTCTTGAGGTCGTCGAAGGCCTTCGCGCAGTCGTCGTCCCAATGAAACCCGTCGCACCCGCGGAGGGTCTTGAAAAACGGCAAGCCCCGCTCTGCCGCTCTGGAGAGGAAACGGCTCAAGGCCGCCATGCGTCCTGCCAGCCTCTGGACCTCCCGCGTCGTCTTGGGGGGCTCCATGCCCATGATAGCATCAACCTTGTCGGGGTTCGCCTGGATGCCTCGCCCGGATACGAGGAAGCCCAGTAGCTTGCCCGCCTGTACGCCGAAGACACATTTGTCCGGATTGAGCTTGATGCCCGCTCTCCGGAGGTTATCAAAAGTCACCTGAAGATCCCGGCCATGTGAGGCGAGCTGCCGGGTTTTTACTACCACGTCGTCCACATAAGCCTCCACATTTCTCCCTAGCTGGACGGCCAGGGCCAGCGCGACGAAGCGGGTGAAAGTTGCGCCCGCGTTCTTCAAGCCGAAGGGCATCCTCACAAAGCAGAATGTTCCCACCGGTGTAATGAAGCTGGTTTTCTCCTCGTCGTCCTTGGCCATGTAGACCTGGTGGTAGCCGGAATAGGCGTCCAAGAAGCTCATGAGTTCGCACTCGGCGGTTGCGTCGACCAGCTGGTCTATACGTGGTAAAGGGTAATTGTCCTTCGGGCATGCCTTGTTGAGGGCGGTGAAGTCGATGCACATGCGCCAGGCGCCGCTGGCCTTTTTAACCAACACCGGGCTGGCAAGCCAGCCTGAATGTTGGACCTCGTGGATAACCCCCGCTCGAAGGAGCTTCGCCACCTCCACCTTGGCCGCTTGCTGCCGGTCCGCAGACATACGGCGAAGTTTCTGCTTGACGGGTTTGGCGTCGGGGCGGATCGCGAGGTTATGCTCGATGAGGGCGCGGTCCACTCCTTGGATATCCTCCGGGGACCATGCAAAGACGTCTATGTTGTCCTGGAGGACTCGGAGCAGGTCTTGCTCTACTTGCAGAGGGAGGTCCTCGCCTATGGATATGAACTGCCCTTCTGCTCGGATCGGCACCCTCTTCACTCCGCCCTCCGGGTGGGGCTTAGGCGTCCAACCTGGGGCGGATGGCGTTGTGTCCGCCCGGTATTTGTCGAAGGCGTGCACCTTGCGGTGCAAACGTCTAGCTTCGGTTTCGATGCTCCGAGCCATATCCTGATCGCCGAAGATGGTGATAACGCCTCGCCGCCCTGGAAGCTTCATGCATAGGAATGCGAAGTGTGGGACGGCTTCGAAGGAGTTGATGGCGGGCTGACCCAGTATGGCGTTGTATGGATATGAGACGTCCACGATGTCGAATACGACCTCTTCGGTCCTGGCGTTGTCGGCTTGGCACAAGGAGACTCGGAGGCAGACCTGACCCAGAGCCTTCAGAGGTTGCCCTCCGAGGCCTTGGAGGGGGGCTTCCGAAGCTTTTAATAGACTCCGAGGTATTCCCATACGATCGAGGGCCTCCGCGAACAAAATGTTGGCGGAGCTCCCTCCATCCACGAGAATACGCCTGACGTCGCATCCCGCTATGTCGGCCTGGATGACCAAGGGATCTTGATGGGGGAATTCTACGCCCTGCGCATCGGCTGACGTGAAAGTAATGCTGCAAGGGGATGCCCGCCGAGGTAGTTGTGTCGAGGAAGCGCTTGACGAAGAGCCTCCCTCGATGACATTAATGCCGCGGTACTGGGTCTCTCCGGGGGATCCAGCGCGGGAGGGGTGGGCCGCCGTCTGTCGTACTACCGCGACTTCGGTGCATGCCCGCGTGAAATGGCCCCCGTAGCCGTGCACCTCGCACCATCTACCGTATTCGAGGATTTCCTACTCCGCGCGCGGCTTGGCATCGCCGCCTCCTTGGCGTCCTCCTGCGATGCGCGAGGCTGAGACGTCTCCCCGGGGAGTACCCTGCGCGGCCAGGATGTGGCGGGCCTTTTGGGGTCTTCGCTGGTTGCGCCGGGGCTTACGAATGTCGCTTGCGGCCACTTGCTTGTGGTTTGGCGCGAGACTTCGCCGCCTCCGCCTTCTTCTTCCTCGCCGCCGACGGTGACACTTTCTTTGGTGCCATCCTCCTTCGGATCTGGAGGCTTGCTCTTGTCCTCCCCACGGACGGCGCCAACTGTTGTGGTTGCAAACCAAACAGAGAGAGAGAGTATGGTAGTGGAGAGTTGAGTAAATGAATGGCTTTGGAGCCTTCCTCCCGTGGCCTATGCCACATATATCTTCATATGGGGAGTGTTTGTACAGTTATACCCTTACACATGAGTATTACCCTCGGGGGCTCTTATGTCATTACACATGTCCTATTTCGGACCTAACAGGCCTACTGGGCTTAGGTGGGGGCCACCCCTACAACATAGTCAATTCAGGTTGTTTGCTATTGCGTTTCGTTTCGTGCGTCGATTTCTTACTCATGGATGTACAGTATATATCGAAACCCGTAATGAAGAAAAAGTTTCGCACTGACTTGGACAGATTCAAAATGCATGCTGAAAAGATCTTAGGCGCATATAAAGTCCATTCGAGGTGTTTGGCACTAAGTTTCATTTCGTGCAGCGATTTCTTATGCATTGATGTATACTACGCATTGGAACCCATCTTGGAGGAAGGTTTCATGCCGACTTAGACGGACTCAAACAGCATGCCGAAATGAGCTAGTCACATGTGAAGTCCATTCTTGTTGTTTGGCACTCAGTTTCATTCCGTGACTTGATTTGTTACGCATGGATCTTATGATGTCTCGATCATGTCATGGAGGAAAGATCCACACTAACAAGGATGGATACAGTGTGTGTCCCAAAGTGAGCACGGCTGCATATGAAGTCCATTCGATGCATTTGGAACTAAGTTTCAATTCGTGCCTCGATTTCGAATGCACCAATGTGTCGTACCCGTTCCAACCCATCATGGATGAAAGTTTCTTACCGACTCGGATGAATTCCAAATGCATTCTAAAATGAGGAAGGGCACACACTAAGTCCATTCAGGTTGCTTGGCACTCATTTTCATTCCATGCCTTGGTTTCATACGCAAGCATATTATGATTCCTTTGGAACCCGTCGTTGCGCAGAGTTTCACATCGACTCGAACGAATCCAAAATTCATGCTGAAGTGAGGTAGGACGCATACCAGAAACATCCAGGGCGTTGGCACTCAGTTTCATTTTGTGCCTCGATTTCGTACGAATAGATGTTCGGATGCCGTTAGAACACGCCGTCGAGCAAAGTATCACACTGACTCCAACGGAATCGAAAAACATACCGAAATGTGCTTGGCGCACATGAAGTCCATTCGACGTGTTTGGCTCTCGGTTTTTTTCATGCATCAATTTCACACACATGGATCTTATGCTGCCACCAGATCTCAACGTGATTCAATGTTCCACACCGTTTAAGACGGATTCAATATGCAGGCCAAAATGAGTTAGGGCAAGTCCATTTGCCCAGTTGGAACTCAGTTTCGTTTCGTGCCTCCATTTCATGCGCACGGACCTTATGATGCCTTTGAAACCGGTCATGGAGGAAACTTACACATCAACTTAGACGGATTCGAAAAGCATACCAAAATATGCCACGGAGAATATAAAGTCCATCTGTAGTGTTGGCACTAAGTTTCATTTCATGCATCGATTTCTCACGCATAGATCTTATGATGTCGTCGATTTCGCACCTGCTCGAATGGATTGAAATGCACGCTGAAATGCGCCAGAGCACATTGTAGTCAATTCAGGTTATTTGCTATTGCGTTTCGTTTTGTGCGTCGATTTATTACTAATGGATGTACAGTATCTATCGAAACACAATATCTGGGAAGCTTTCGTACCAACTCAAATGAATTTGGAATGCAGTGTGTGTGTGCCAAAGTGAGCATGGCTGCATATGAAGTCCATTCGATGCATTTGGAACTAAGTTTCAATTCGTGCCTCGATTTCGGATGCACCAATGGGTCGTACCCATTCCAACCCATTGTGGATGAAAGTTTCTTACCGACTCGGATGAATTCCAAATGCATTCTAAAATGAGGAAGGGCACACACTAAGTCCATTCAGGTTGTTTGGCACCCATTTTCATTCCTTGCCTCGGTTTCATACGCATGGATATTATGATTCCTTTGGAACCTGTCGTTGTGCAAAGTTTCACATCGACTCGAACGAATCCAAAATTCATGCTTGAAGTGAGGTAGGACGCATACCAGAGACATCCAGGGCGTTGGCACTCAGTTTCATTTTGTGCCTCGATTTCGTACGAATAGATGTTCGGATGCCGTTAGAACAAGTCGTCGAGAAATGATCACACTGACTCCAACGGAATCAAAAAACGTACCGAAATGTGCTTGGCGCATATGAAGTCCATTCGACGTGTTTGGCTCTCGGTTTTTTTCATGCATCAATTTCACACACATGGATCATATGCTGCCACCAGATCTCAATGTGATTCAAAGTTTCACACCGTTTCAGACGGATTCAATATGCAGGCCAAAATGAGTTAGGGCAAGTCCATTTGCCATGTTGGAACTCAGTTCCGTTTCGTGCCTCCATTTCATGCGCACGGACCTTATGATGCCTTTGAAACCTGTCGTGGAGGAAACTTACACATCAACTTAGACGGATTCGAAATGCATAGCAAAATGTGCCACGGTGAATATAAAGTCCATCTGTAGTGTTGGCACTAAGTTTCATTTCGTGCATCGATTTCTCACGCATAGATCTTATGATGTCGTCGATTTCACACCAACTCGGATGGATTGAAACGCACGCTGAAATGCGCTAGAGCACATTGTAGTCAATTCAGGTTGTTTGCTATTGCGTCTCGTTTCGTGCGTCGATTTCTTACTCATGGATGCACAGTATCTATCGAAACACAATATCGGGGAAGCTTTCGCACCAACTCAAATGAATTTGGAATGCATACTTTAATGAGCTAGGGCGCTTAGGAGGTACATTCGGGGTGCCTGGCCCTCAGTTTCACTTTGCGATTCGATTTCGTAGGCGTGGATCGCATGATGCCATCGGCACATGTCAAGGAAAGTTTCGCACTGACTCGAACGGATTCGAAAAGCATGGCGACAGGTCCTAGGTGCATATGATGTCCATTCAGGGTGTTGGCACTCAGTTCCATATTGTGCCTTGACTTCGTACGCTTGGATTGCTGTCGAAACCCGTAACGAAGAAAAGTTTCGCACTGTCTCGGACGGATTCGAAATGCATGCTGAAATGATCTTAGGCGCATATAAAGTCCATTCGAGGTGTTTGACACTAAGTTTCATTTCGTGCGGCGATTTCTTATTGATTGATGTATAGTACGCACTGGAACCCATCTTGGAGGAAAGTTTCACGCTGACTTAGACGGATTCAAACAGCATGCCGAAATGAGCTAGTCACATGTGAAGTCCATTCTTGTTGTTCGGCACTCAGTTTCATTCCGTGACTTGATTTCTTACGCATGGATCTTATGATGCCTCGATCACGTCGTGGAGGAAAGATCCACACTAACAAGGACGGATACAGTGTGTGTGCCAAAGTGAGCATGGCTGCATATGAAGTCCATTCGATGCATTTGGAACTAAGTTTCAATTCGTGCCTCGATTTCGGATGCACCAAGGGGTCGTACCCGTTCCAACCCATTGTGGATGAAAGTTTCTTACCGACTCGGATGAATTCCAAATGCATTCTAAAATAAGGAAGGGCACACAGTAAGTCCATTCAGGTTGTTTGGCACCCATTTTCATTCCATGCCTCGGTTTCATACGCATGGATATTATGATTCCTTTGGAACCCGTCGTTGTGCAAAGTTTCACATCGACTCGAACGAATCCAAAATTCATGCTTGAAGTGAGGTAGGACGCATACCAGAGACATCCAGGGCGTTGGCACTCAGTTTCATTTTGTGCCTCGATTTCGTACGAATAGATTTTCGGGTGCCGTTAGAACATGTCGTCGAGCAATGATCACACTGACTCCAACGGAATCAAAAAACATACCGAAATGTGCTTAGCGCATATGAAGTCCATTCGACGTGTTTGGCTCTCGGTTTTTTTCATGCATCAATTTCACACACATGGATCATATGCTGCCACCAGATCTCAACGTGATTCAAAGTTTCACACCGTTTCAGACGGATTCAATATGCAGGCCAAAATGAGTTAGGGCAAGTCCATTTGCCCTATTGGAACTCAGTTCCGTTTCGTGCCTCCATTTCATGCGCACGGACCTTATGATGCCTTTGAAACCTGTCGTGGAGGAAACTTACACATCAACTTAGACGGATTCGAAATGCATAGCAAAATGTGCCACGGTGAATAAAAAGTCCATCTGTAGTGTTGGCACTAAGTTTCATTTCATGCATCGATTTCTCACGCATAGATCTTATGATGTCGTCGATTTCGCACCTGCTCGAATGGATTGAAATGCACGCTGAAATGCGCCAGAGCACATTGTAGTCAATTCAGGTTATTTGCTATTGCGTTTCGTTTTGTGCGTCGATTTATTACTAATGGATGTACAGTATCTATCGAAACACAATATCTGGGAAGCTTTCGTACCAACTCAAATGAATTTGGAATGCAGTGTGTGTGTGCCAAAGTGAGCATGGCTGCATATGAAGTCCATTCGATGCATTTGGAACTAAGTTTCAATTCGTGCCTCGATTTCGGATGCACCAATGGGTCGTACCCATTCCAACCCATTGTGGATGAAAGTTTCTTACCGACTCGGATGAATTCCAAATGCATTCTAAAATGAGGAAGGGCACACACTAAGTCCATTCAGGTTGTTTGGCACCCATTTTCATTCCTTGCCTCGGTTTCATACGCATGGATATTATGATTCCTTTGGAACCTGTCGTTGTGCAAAGTTTCACATCGACTCGAACGAATCCAAAATTCATGCTTGAAGTGAGGTAGGACGCATACCAGAGACATCCAGGGCGTTGGCACTCAGTTTCATTTTGTGCCTCGATTTCGTACGAATAGATTTTCGGGTGCCGTTAGAACATGTCGTCGAGCAATGATCACACTGACTCCAACGGAATCAAAAAACATACCGAAATGTGCTTAGCGCATATGAAGTCCATTCGACGTGTTTGGCTCTCGGTTTTTTTCATGCATCAATTTCACACACATGGATCATATGCTGCCACCAGATCTCAACGTGATTCAAAGTTTCACACCGTTTCAGACGGATTCAATATGCAGGCCAAAATGAGTTAGGGCAAGTCCATTTGCCCTATTGGAACTCAGTTCCGTTTCGTGCCTCCATTTCATGCGCACGGACCTTATGATGCCTTTGAAACCTGTCGTGGAGGAAACTTACACATCAACTTAGACGGATTCGAAATGCATAGCAAAATGTGCCACGGTGAATAAAAAGTCCATCTGTAGTGTTGGCACTAAGTTTCATTTCATGCATCGATTTCTCACGCATAGATCTTATGATGTCGTCGATTTCACACCAACTCGGATGGATTGAAACGCACGCTGAAATGCGCTAGAGCACATTGTAGTCAATTCAGGTTGTGTGCTATTGCGTTTCGTTTCATGCGTCGATTTCTTACTCATGGATGCACAGTATCTATCGAAAGACAATATCGGGGAAGCTTTCGCACCAACTCAAATGAATTTGGAATGCATACTTTAATGAGCTAGGGCGCTTAGGAGGTACATTCGGGGTGCCTGGCCCTCAGTTTCACTTTGCGATTCGATTTCGTAGGCGTGGATCGCATGATGCCATCGGCACATGTCAAGGAAAGTTTCGCACTGACTCGAACGGATTCGAAAAGCATGGCGACAGGTCCTAGGTGCATATGATGTCCATTCAGGGTGTTGCACTCAGTTCCATATTGTGCCTTGACTTCGTACGCTTGGATTGCTGTCGAAACCCGTAATGAAGAAAAGTTTCGCACTGTCTCGGACGGATTCAAAATGCATGCTAAAATGATCTTGGGCGCATATAAAGTCCATTCGAGGTGTTTGGCACTAAGTTTCATTTCGTGCGGCGATTTCTTATTCATTGATGTATAGTACGCATTGGAACCCATCTTGGAGGAAAGTTTCACGCTGACTTAGACGGATTCAAACAGCATGTCGAAATGAGCTAGTCACATGTGAAGTCCATTCTTGTTGTTCGGCACTCAGTTTCATTCCGTGACTTGATTTCTTACGCATGGATCTTATGATGCCTCAATCACGTCGTGGAGGAAAGATCCACACTAACAAGGACGGATACAGTGTGTGTGCCAAGGTGAGCATGGCTGCATATGAAGTCCATTCGATGCATTTGGAACTAAGTTTCAATTCGTGCCTCGATTTCGGATGCACCAATGGGTCGTACCCGTTCCAACCCATTGTGGATAAAAGTTTCTTACCGACTCGGATGAATTCCAAATGCATTCTAAAATGAGGAAGGGCACACAGTAAGTCCATTCAGGTTGTTTGGCACCCATTTTCATTCCATGCCTCGGTTTCATACGCATGGATATTATGATTCCTTTGGAACCCGTCGTTGTGCAAAGTTTCACATCGACTCGAACGAATCCAAAATTCATGCTTGAAGTGAGGTAGGACGCATACCAGAGACATCCAGGGCGTTGGCACTCAGTTTCATTTTGTGCCTCGATTTCGTACGAATAGATTTTCGGATGCCGTTAGAACATGTCGTCGAGCAATGATCACACTGACTCCAACGGAATCAAAAAACATACCGAAATGTGCTTGGCGCATATGAAGTCCATTCGACGTGTTTGGCTCTCGGTTTTTTTCATGCATCAATTTCACACACATGGATCATATGCTGCCACCAGATCTCAACGTGATTCAAAGTTTCACACCGTTTCAGACGGATTCAATATGCAGGCCAAAATGAGTTCGGGCAAGTCCATTTGCCCTATTGGAACTCAGTTCCGTTTCGTGCCTCCATTTCATGCGCACGGACCTTATGATGCCTTTGAAACCTGTCGTGGAGGAAACTTACACATCAACTTAGACGGATTCGAAATGCATAGCAAAATGTGCCACGGTGAATAAAAAGTCCATCTGTAGTGTTGGCACTAAGTTTCATTTCATGCATCGATTTCTCACGCATAGATCTTATGATGTCGTCGATTTCACACCAACTCGGATGGATTGAAACGCACGCTGAAATGCGCTAGAGCACATTGTAGTCAATTCAGGTTGTGTGCTATTGCGTTTCGTTTCATGCGTCGATTTCTTACTCATGGATGCACAGTATCTATCGAAAGACAATATCGGCGAAGCTTTCGCACCAACTCAAATGAATTTGGAATGCATACTTTAATGAGCTAGGGCGCTTAGGAGGTACATTCGGGGTGCCTGGCCCTCAGTTTCACTTTGCGATTCGATTTCGTAGGCGTGGATCGCATGATGCCATCGGCACATGTCAAGGAAAGTTTCGCACTGACTCGAACGGATTCGAAAAGCATGGCGACAGGTCCTAGGTGCATATGATGTCCATTCAGGGTGTTGGCACTCAGTTCCATATTGTGCCTTGACTTCGTACGCTTGGATTGCTGTCGAAACCCGTAATGAAGAAAAGTTTCGCACTGTCTCGGACGGATTCAAAATGCATGCTGAAATGATCTTGGGCGCATATAAAGTCCATTCGAGGTGTTTGGCACTAAGTTTCATTTCGTGCGGCGATTTCTTATTCATTGATGTATAGTACGCATTGGAACCCATCTTGGAGGAAAGTTTCACGCTGACTTAGACGGATTCAAACGGCATGCCGAAATGAGCTAGTCACATGTGAAGTCCATTCTTGTTGTTCGGCACTCAGTTTCATTCCGTGACTTGATTTCTTACGCATGGATCTTATGATGCCTCGATCACGTCGTGGAGGAAAGATCCACACTAACAAGGACGGATACAGTGTGTGTGCCAAAGTGAGCATGGCTGCATATGAAGTCCATTCGATGCATTTGGAACTAAGTTTCAATTCGTGCCTCGATTTCGGATGCACCAATGGGTCGTACCCATTCCAACCCATTGTGGATGAAAGTTTCTTACCGACTCGGATGAATTCCAAATGCATTCTAAAATGAGGAAGGGCACACACTAATTCCATTCAGGTTGTTTGGCACCCATTTTCATTCCATGCCTCGGTTTCATACGCATGGATATTATGATTCCTTTGGAACCCGTCGTTGTGCAAAGTTTCACATCGACTCGAACGAATCCAAAATTCATGCTTGAAGTGAGGTAGGACGCATACCAGAGACATCCAGGGCGTTGGCACTCAGTTTCATTTTGTGCCTCGATTTCGTACGAATAGATTTTCGGATGCCGTTAGAACATGTCGTCGAGCAATGATCACACTGACTCCAACGGAATCAAAAAACGTACCGAAATGTGCTTGGCGCATATGAAGTCCATTCGACGTGTTTGGCTCTCGGTTTTTTTCATGCATCAATTTCACACACATGGATCATATGCTGCCACCAAATCTCAACGTGATTCAAAGTTTCACACCGTTTCAGACGGATTCAATATGCAGGCCAAAATGAGTTAGGGCAAGTCCATTTGCCCTATTGGAACTCAGTTCCGTTTCGTGCCTCCATTTCATGCGCACGGACCTTATGATGCCTTTGAAACCTGTCGTGGAGGAAACTTACACATCAACTTAGACGGATTCGAAATGCATAGCAAAATGTGCCACGGTGAATAAAAAGTCCATCTGTAGTGTTGGCACTAAGTTTCATTTCATGCATCGATTTCTCACGCATAGATCTTATGATGTCGTCGATTTCACACCAACTCGGATGGATTGAAACGCACGCTGAAATGCGCTAGAGCACATTGTAGTCAATTCAGGTTGTGTGCTATTGCGTTTCGTTTCATGCGTCGATTTCTTACTCATGGATGCACAGTATCTATCGAAAGACAATATCGGCGAAGCTTTCGCACCAACTCAAATGAATTTGGAATGCATACTTTAATGAGCTAGGGCGCTTAGGAGGTACATTCGGGGTGCCTGGCCCTCAGTTTCACTTTGCGATTCGATTTCGTAGGCGTGGATCGCATGATGCCATCGGCACATGTCAAGGAAAGTTTCGCACTGACTCGAACGGATTCGAAAAGCATGGCGACAGGTCCTAGGTGCATATGATGTCCATTCAGGGTGTTGCACTCAGTTCCATATTGTGCCTTGACTTCGTACGCTTGGATTGCTGTCGAAACCCGTAATGAAGAAAAGTTTCGCACTGTCTCGGACGGATTCGAAATGCATGCTGAAATGATCTTGGGCGCATATAAAGTCCATTCGAGGTGTTTGGCACTAAGTTTCATTTCGTGCGGCGATTTCTTATTGATTGATGTATAGTACGCATTGGAACCCATCTTGGAGGAAAGTTTCACGCTGACTTAGACGGATTCAAACAGCATGTCCGAAATGAGCTAGTCACATGTGAAGTCCATTCTTGTTGTTCGGCACTCAGTTTCATTCCGTGACTTGATTTCTTACGCATGGATCTTATGATGCCTCGATCACGTCGTGGAGGAAAGATCCACACTAACAAGGACGGATACAGTGTGTGTGCCAAGTGAGCATGGCTGCATATGATGTCCATTCGATGCATTTGGAACTAAGTTTCAATTCGTGCCTCGATTTCGGATGCACCAATGGGTCGTACCCGTTCCAACCCATTGTGGATGAAAAGTTTCTTACCGACTCGGATGAATTCCAAATGCATTCTAAAATGAGGAAGGGCACACAGTAAGTCCATTAAGGTTGTTTGGCACCCATTTTCATTCCATGCCTCGGTTTCATACGCATGGATATTATGATTCCTTTGGAACCCGTCGTTGTGCAAAGTTTCACATCGACTCGAACGAATCCAAAATTCATGCTTGAAGTGAGGTAGGACGCATACCAGAGACATCCAGGGCGTTGGCACTCAGTTTCATTTTGTGCCTCGATTTCGTACGAATAGATTTTTCGGATGCCGTTAGAACATGTCGTCGAGCAATGATCACACTGACTCCAACGGAATCAAAAACACGTACCGAAATGTGCTTGGCGCATATGAAGTCCATTCGACGTGTTTGGCTCTCGGTTTTTTTCATGCATCAATTTCACACACATGGATCATATGCTGCCACCAGATCTCAACGTGATTCAAAGTTTCACACCGTTTCAGACGGATTCAATATGCAGGCCAAAATGAGTTAGGGCAAGTCCATTTGCCCTATTGGAACTCAGTTCCGTTTCGTGCCTCCATTTCATGCGCACGGACCTTATGATGCCTTTGAAACCTGTCGTGGAGGAAACTTACACATCAACTTAGACGGATTCGAAATGCATAGCAAAATGTGCCACGGTGAATAAAAAGTCCATCTGTAGTGTTGGCACTAAGTTTCATTTCATGCATCGATTTCTCACGCATAGATCTTATGATGTCGTCGATTTCACACCAACTCGGATGGATTGAAACGCACGCTGAAATGCGCTAGAGCACATTGTAGTCAATTCAGGTTGTGTGCTATTGCGTTTCGTTTCATGCGTCGATTTCTTACTCATGGATGCACAGTATCTATCGAAAGACAATATCGGCGAAGCTTTCGCACCAACTCAAATGAATTTGGAATGCATACTTTAATGAGCTAGGGCGCTTAGGAGGTACATTCGGGGTGCCTGGCCCTCAGTTTCACTTTGCGATTCGATTTCGTAGGCGTGGATCGCATGATGCCATCGGCACATGTCAAGGAAAGTTTCGCACTGACTCGAACGGATTCGAAAAGCATGGCGACAGGTCCTAGGTGCATATGATGTCCATTCAGGGTGTTGGCACTCAGTTCCATATTGTGCCTTGACTTCGTACGCTTGGATTGCTGTCGAAACCCGTAATGAAGAAAAGTTTCGCGCTGTCTCGGACGGATTCAAAATGCATGCTGAAATGATCTTGGGCGCATATAAAGTCCATTCGAGGTGTTTGGCACTAAGTTTCATTTCGTGCGGCGATTTCTTATTGATTGATGTATAGTACGCATTGGAACCCATCTTGGAGGAAAGTTTCACGCTGACTTAGACGGATTCAAACAGCATGCCGAAATGAGCTAGTCACATGTGAAGTCCATTCTTGTTGTTCGGCACTCAGTTTCATTCCGTGACTTGATTTCTTACGCATGGATCTTATGATGCCTCGATCACGTCGTGGAGGAAAGATCCACACTAACAAGGACGGATACAGTGTGTGTGCCAAAGTGAGCATGGCTGCATGTGAAGTCCATTCGATGCATTTGGAACTAAGTTTCAATTCGTGCCTCGATTTCGGATGCACCAATGGGTCGTACCCGTTCCAACCCATTGTGGATGAAAGTTTCTTACCGACTCGGATGAATTCCAAATGCATTCTAAAATGAGGAAGGGCACACAGTAAGTCCATTAAGGTTGTTTGGCACCCATTTTCATTCCATGCCTCGGTTTCATACGCATGGATATTATGATTCCTTTGGAACCCGTCGTTGTGCAAAGTTTCACATCGACTCGAACGAATCCAAAATTCATGCTTGAAGTGAGGTAGGACGCATACCAGAGACATCCAGGGCGTTGGCACTCAGTTTCATTTTGTGCCTCGATTTCGTACGAATAGATTTTCGGATGCCGTTAGAACATGTCGTCGAGCAATGATCACACTGACTCCAACGGAATCAAAAAACGTACCGAAATGTGCTTGGCGCATATGAAGTCCATTCGACGTGTTTGGCTCTCGGTTTTTTTCATGCATCAATTTCACACACATGGATCATATGCTGCCACCAGATCTCAACGTGATTCAAAGTTTCACACCGTTTCAGACGGATTCAATATGCAGGCCAAAATGAGTTAGGGCAAGTCCATTTGCCCTATTGGAACTCAGTTCCGTTTCGTGCCTCCATTTCATGCGCACGGACCTTATGATGCCTTTGAAACCTGTCGTGGAGGAAACTTACACATCAACTTAGACGGATTCGAAATGCATAGCAAAATGTGCCACGGTGAATAAAAAGTCCATCTGTAGTGTTGGCACTAAGTTTCATTTCATGCATCGATTTCTCACGCATAGATCTTATGATGTCGTCGATTTCACACCAACTCGGATGGATTGAAACGCACGCTGAAATGCGCTAGAGCACATTGTAGTCAATTCAGGTTGTGTGCTATTGCGTTTCGTTTCATGCGTCGATTTCTTACTCATGGATGCACAGTATCTATCGAAAGACAATATCGGGGAAGCTTTCGCACCAACTCAAATGAATTTGGAATGCATACTTTAATGAGCTAGGGCGCTTAGGAGGTACATTCGGGGTGCCTGGTCCTCAGTTTCACTTTGCGATTCGATTTCGTAGGCGTGGATCGCATGATGCCATCGGCACATGTCAAGGAAAGTTTCGCACTGACTCGAACGGATTCGAAAAGCATGGCGACAGGTCCTAGGTGCATATGATGTCCATTCAGGGTGTTGGCACTCAGTTCCATATTGTGCCTTGACTTCGTACGCTTGGATTGCTGTCGAAACCCGTAATGAAGAAAAGTTTCGCACTATCTTGGACGGATTCGAAATGCATGCTGAAATGATCTTGGGCGCATATAAAGTCCATTCGAGGTGTTTGGCACTAAGTTTCATTTCGTGCGGCGATTTCTTATTCATTGATGTATAGTACGCATTGGAACCCATCTTGGAGGAAAGTTTCACGCTGACTTAGACGGATTCAAACAGCATGCCGAAATGAGCTAGTCACATGTGAAGTCCATTCTTGTTGTTCGGCACTCAGTTTCATTCCGTGACTTGATTTCTTACGCATGGATCTTATGATGCCTCGATCACGTCGTGGAGGAAAGATCCACACTAACAAGGACGGATACAGTGTGTGTGCCAAAGTGAGCATGGCTGCATATGAAGTCCATTCGATGCATTTGGAACTAAGTTTCAATTCGTGCCTCGATTTCGGATGCACCAATGGGTTCGTACCCGTTCCAACCCATTGTGGATGAAAGTTTCTTACCGACTCGGATGAATTCCAAATGCATTCTAAAATGAGGAAGGGGCACACACTAAGTCCATTCAGGTTGTTTGGCACCCATTTTCATTCCATGCCTCGGTTTCATACGCATGGATATTATGATTCCTTTGGAACCCGTCGTTGTGCAAAGTTTCACATCGACTCGAACGAATCCAAAATTCATGCTTGAAGTGAGGTAGGACGCATACCAGAGACATCCAGGGCGTTGGCACTCAGTTTCATTTTGTGCCTCGATTTCGTACGAATAGATGTTCGGATGCCGTTAGAACATGTCGTCGAGCAATGATCACACTGACTCCAACGGAATCAAAAAACGTACCGAAATGTGCTTGGCGCATATGAAGTCCATTCGACGTGTTTGGCTCTCGGTTTTTTTCATGCATCAATTTCACACACATGGATCATATGCTGCCACCAGATCTCAACGTGATTCAAAGTTTCACACCGTTTCAGACGGATTCAATATGCAGGCCAAAATGAGTTAGGGCAAGTCCATTTGCCCTGTTGGAACTCAGTTCCGTTTCGTGCCTCCATTTCATGCGCACGGACCTTATGATGCCTTTGAAACCTGTCGTGGAGGAAACTTACACATCAACTTAGACGGATTCGAAATGCATAGCAAAATGTGCCACGGTGAATATAAAGTCCATCTGTAGTGTTGGCACTAAGTTTCATTTCATGCATCGATTTCTCACGCATAGATCTTATGATGTCGTCGATTTCACACCAACTCGGATGGATTGAAACGCACGCTGAAATGTGCTAGAGCACATTGTAGTCAATTCAGGTTGTTTGCTATTGCGTTTCGTTTCGTGCGTCGATTTCTTTACTCATGGATGTCACAGTATCTAGTCGAAACACAATATCGGGGAAGCTTTCGCACCAACTCAAATGAATTTGGAATGCATACTTTAATGAGCTAGGGCGCTTAGGAGTACATTCGGGGTGCCTGGCCCTCAGTTTCACTTTGCGATTCGATTTCGTAGGCGTGGATCGCATGATGCCATCGGCACATGTCAAGGAAAGTTTCGCACTGACTCGAACGGATTCGAAAAGCATGGCGACAGGTCCTAGGTGCATATGATGTCCATTCAGGGTGTTGGCACTCAGTTCCATATTGTGCCTTGACTTCGTACGCTTGGATTGCTAGTCGAAACCCGTAATGAAGAAAAGTTTCGCACTGACTCGGACGGATTCGAAATGCATGCTGAAATGATCTTGGGCGCATATAAGTCCATTCGAGGTGTTTGGCACTAAGTTTCATTTCGTAGCGGCGATTTCTTATTCATTGATGTATAGTACGCATTGGAACCCATCTTGGAGGAAAGTTTCACGCTGACTTAGACGGATTCAACAGCATGCCGAAATGAGCTAGTCACATGTGAAGTCCATTCTTGTTGTTCGGCACTCAGTTTCATTCCGTGACTTGATTTCTTACGCATGGATCTTATGATGCCTCGATCACGTCGTGGAGGAAAGATCCACACTAACAAGGACGGATACAGTGTGTGTGCCAAAGTGAGCATGGCTGCATGAAGTCCATTCGATGCATTTGGAACTAAGTTTCAATTCGTGCCTCGATTTCG